>JANHZU010008990.1:28869-47363 GCA_032468055.1 Acrochordus granulatus | reverse complement strand
TTCTACATAAAATACCATTGAAAATATATGAATATTTTTGGGTATGTGGAGTGGATCATCCAATTTTACATTGTTTCCTATGGGAAAATTCGCTTTGGTATAAGAGCATTTTGGATTAAAAGCACACTTCCAGAATGAATTATGCTCACAATCCAAGGTTCCACTGTATATTTTCTAATACTCATTGTCTCCATTCCATAATTTCCAAAAATGTAAGGAAATAGAGTTGATAATTGTGAAAATGTACAAACTGTTTCAATCTAAAAATATTCCAAGAAATGTGCATAAATCGACAGTAATATAATTCAAATGCAACAGCTTATTAAAATAAGCCATTATTCAAAATCAGCGTTAAGCTATTCATCTATCTCTGCCAAGAAACCACTGCACTAGAACACTAATTATGTCTAAAGGATTTCTGAAATACGAGAGGTAGGAGAATGGGAGCTACCTTGCCTTGAAGTGGTAAGGGGTGTCTAAGGAGGGGAAGACCATCCAAGACGAAGCCCACTATCCTGCTGTCCTTCTATCACAAGACGCATAGAGAGGAGGACTGCAGTAATTGTTTTTTTCTGACTTGGACATGGGCAGGATGTAACTGGGAAAAGTAGCCTTGTAAATGCACAGAACATGCACTACAGGATTTTATACATAATAACAAGCACCTCTGGTTGTACTCAAAAGCATACAGTAGTTGGTGCAGCTCCATAGCAGCCCACAAGCACATGGAATGCTCAATTTTGTACCAGTTGAAGTTTCTATGTGGTCTTTAAGAACAGCCCCATGTTAAGTGTTTTACAGCAATCTGGATAAAACTAACGACTAATAATGACCATTTTCAAAACTTCTTGTTTTAGGTAAAGCTGATACTCCAAGCATTGCTAGCCAAAAGCCTTCTTGGCCATTATTTTTCTCAATGGCTTTACATAGATGTTAAATGGGAAGAAGAAAGGAAAAGGGATAGAGCCTGGGGACACCCATAATGGAGTACTGAAGGGCCTAATCTTCTCCCCTTTCTCCGTGCATATACTGGAGAATATACATAGACTGGAATTACCTGTTAGGAAGGAACAAAATCACTAGAGTACAATGCCTCCAACGACCTTGAAGGTAGTTGAAAAGGATACTGCGGTTAAAAGAATCATAAAGCCTCTGAAAGATCCACTGGAAGACAGCATGCTCTCTCCATTCATGTCCCACCATAAATTGTCCATTAGGACTAGTAATACAGTTTCAATACAATGTCTAAATCTGAATCCTAGTGGCTACAGATACAGGTAATTGTCTTCTTTGTATTTGTCACCTTACACTGTCTCTACAAACTCCACCAAAAAGGAGAGATAACTGTCTTATATAATAACAGACTTCTTAAGGAGGGACCAGACCAATTACTTTTTTTATCTCAAAAGGAGCTATTGTCTGTATCCTGTCCCTAATTTACTTGTTTCAGCTTTGATTACAGGACACATTCCATGTGCAAGATTGTATTCAGACCCATTAATATTCTATTATAAATATTATATAATAAATATTTAACACTCATTTAAATATTATACATATTTTTAATGAATAGAAATATCACAGATATGTAATAGTGGTAGTAAAATAATACTGGAAATAAATATTACAGAAAATATAAATGGCCTTAAGAATATAAACATAAAACTATCTATGAATAGATAAATAGGAAAAGATAAGAACAGGAAAACAGAAATACAGTCTGCAGACTGTCATTTCTTTACAAGATCAGCTGTTACATTCTGTAGTAAGATTACTAGAATATTGTGTATGAGATTTCTTTTTAATGCAAGAATATTAATACACAACAGATGACTTGAGTTAGCATGTTAATTCATTATTTACAATATTAGAAAAATATGAACTTAATTTTTTCTTTTAGTATATCATTTGAAATAAAGTTATATGGATCAATCTATTTCTGAAGTTTTTTAATATATTAATCTGAAACACAGGTTCACAATTGCAGTAATGAAACATTAGGACATCTTAAAGAATCCTCAGATACTTGAATGTTGTTTAAATTCAATCCAAATACCAACAGTTCTTGTTTAACAACTACTCACTCAGCTGACTGTTCAAACTTATGACAGTACTGAACAAGTGGTATTCACATCAGGACTCAAAGTTCTGGCTGTTGCAGCATTCCTGTGGTCATAATCCAGGCACTTGGCAATTGACTTGCAATTATGACATCACAACAGACCACATTTATACAATCACCTTTCACAACTTTCTTTGCCAGCTTCCAAGCAAAGTTGATGGGAAAGCCAGCAGATGGTTGCAAATGGCAACCATATGATATTCTGTTTAATGTTGGTGTGGGATTTGCTTAATAACAGCAACCAGAACAGCCAGAACAGCTCAGTGGTAGAGTCATGCAAGTTTGCACTTTTCAGTTGCTTATTGACAGAAATTCAAATGAGTGGAGATGAAGACTATGATAAATATTGAAGAACCAGGAGTAGAGCAGTTCTATGGAACCTTTCCAGATAAAGATACAGTATTATCATATGTGCTCCTGGCAAGGAGACCACAAGACAGCAGTCTCCAGCAGGTTTGAGTGCCAGAGATGAAGAGATAATCCATCGTGCTCATGGTGGAGCTTTTTAAAGGTCACTAACTTCACTTTCTAATCTCTTCTCAAAATTACCTATTTAATTACTTTCAGACTATTAGAGATCTTCAGAACAAGTTTGAAAAGCCACCTGGTAAGTTTACTTTCATTCTTGACAAAATAAAAATTAGCTGTAAGCTCAAGAATTTAAATAATTGGAAGTCAATGGCAAAAGCTAAATAAGACTGTGAAACTTGAAAGTTATACATGAATTAAATGTCCAGGCAAATTTGGAAAGTGAACTTTTTCCTAAAAGATTTTGGAAATAATTATATACATAAAAAGCCTTTCATGGGAATGAAATTGTTTTGTCTATTTAAGTCATAACAGAGATCTGATACTTTATGAATTCAGAAATGGATACTAGAGGAAACTAACAATTCCAAGCAGAAAAAGAAAAAAGTGAGAACTTGCCTTTTATTTTTGATTAGTACTGGAATTTAGAAAATGACACAAAATATTAGGATATTCAAAGTATTCCAGGAAATCGCAACAAAAAACTTTTGTTGTGATGCAATTACCCTGGACGAGTGAGAGTCTTCACAGACATATTCCAGAAAATGTTTAAGGAGTTCAGAAATTAGCAGCTACAATGTCAGCAGTGTTCTATGGATAGACCATGTCCAAAAGACGTTAAAGAATGACAGATATGAAACAAATTTTGCTTGATATACAATATTAGAAGCAGAAATAGTGGAAATAAAAAAGCATGAATTATAAAACAGAGAGGGTAATCGAAACACAAATGACAAGCCAAGAAAATGACTTGCATAAGAAATTTCTATTCAATATACTAAAAGAAACTGATTAAAGTTTGAAGTTTAAAGTGGAAATACAAATAATAAATCAAGAGAACGATCTGGAAATGGCTTTTTATTTGATTTAGAAAAGAGGCTGGCTGAAGCCTTGAAGAAGCCTTTGAGATTGGAAAAAGGAAAACAGAAGGAAGATAAAATGCTATGACCAGCATCTGAATGAATTAGAGATCAGAGTAAAAGAAAGGAATATAGTTTGGTCGTTTGACCAGACTTTTTGCCAACATCAGAACTGAAAAGTTGATGATTTATGGGTTTGCATATAGGTAAGGGATGGATTCTCAATTGTTTGAGTTGCAATATATTTTAATCTGGCTGCCACTTCATTGTTTTAGTTGGTTTTTAACGTACTGTGTTGCTTTGGGGTAGGTGGCATGTATTTGTTGTTGACATTTTGGATACTGCCCAGGATAACTTTGAGTTGGGTGTGCTATGTGTGTGTGTTATAAATAAATAAATGGATAAATAAAAATTATTTGTGATTCTATATAAATTTCAAAATTTGCTCCAGAAGATAAGAAAACCTTCCAGAACCATTTTTAAGGTAGAAAAATTGCCTCATCTGTAGGATTTACCTACTCAGATTTCCCAGTTGGATCTGTCTAGAAAGTGAAAATATGATTATAATAATGATATCTGTTCTTACTGTTATTAACAGAATGATGAGGGAAGTATTCAATAAGTGAATGAAAATCAGAGACAATTTCTAATCTCAGTGAGCATGGAGATTGCTACTTCCAATTTCTAAGCAAGAGCGTAGGATGTTAAGATATGTTTTTTTTCAAAAACCAAAGGCAGAATGTTATATACTTTCTTTGAAGGTCACATAAAATTATGATTCTGAAAATACCAGCTGGAAAAAAATTGGGTATAATTTTGTTAGCTTCTAAAAATCAACATAATTATTCTTAACCAATATATTTTATTTGCAAATTCAGTGAAAATGAAGTGGAATGCTCATGACTTAAATCAGATCAAATACAGTTGAATTAAAAGTATATCTTAATTAATTTTATTTATTTATATTATTAAATTTGTACCCTGCCCAATTCGCAGCAGCAACTCTGAGCAGTTAATCAAAACAACTGTAATTTTCTAAGATTTTTTTTAAAAGAATAATAGTTCTGAGAAGTGAAGTGTATATAAACTTTCCTTTTCCTTTTTAGCTTCCTGTCCAGAATTATACATGAAACACATGCTCTACTGATAATAACTCCCTCTATTGCCATTATTATTTTTTTATTTTTATTGCTATACAAATACTAATTATGGGACAGCTTTGGTATCTAAATCACTTCAATGGGAGGAACAATATTATCCATTTTATTCAGTTTTCCTTTAGAGATAATACTCCCTTCTTACAATTAGTAGGTCTTGTTTCAGTTCTTCTGATAACTACTTCAACATTTTTACCACTTAAAAAAGTATTACCTTGGCTAGATGAGTGTTGATCCACTTTGTGAAAGTCCGCTTTTGGACAGATTCTTGTTCATCTTCAAAAGGAAAAAAAATAAAATTATTTTTTATTAAATTTGTATGCTGCTAAAATCAAAATGATTCTTGGCGGCTTATAATACAAACATGATCAAAACAGAAATAAAAACAAGTAAAAATAATTAAAAACAAAATAACCGTGCAGAGCAGGGAGATAAATATGTATATGGGGGGAGTTGAATACTAAACCACTAACCACCTCCAAGATGGAGTATTGCCATCAGAGCCCCACACCAGCTGGCAGGTCTTAAGGCTCTTCCTGGAGGACGTAAGGGTGGGCATGGACTTCACCTCTGGGGGCAAGATGTTCCACAAGGTAGTGGAAGAGGTCTCTTCCTCTGGATCCGGTGGTACGGGACATCCCCGTCGGGGTGAGATGGTTCCTCAGATAACCTGGTCCCATTCCAAGAAGGGCTTTAAAACTTTAAAACCAACACCTTGAATTGCACTTGGAAGCAGACTGGCAACCAATGCAGCTCGTGGAATAAAGGTGTAACATGGCTGCATCCAGAATGTCCGGATGCTCTTCAAGGGTAGCCCCGTGTAAAGCGCATTGCAGTAATCTAAAGACAAGAGGACGAAGGCATGAGTGACTGAGCAAAAGGAGCTCTGGTCTAGGAAGGGGCGTAACTGGAGCATGACATGCAGTCGTGCAAAGGCTCTCCTAGATGTGACTGCCACCTGCTCTTTGAGCAGGAATCATGAGTCCAGGAGAACCCCCAGATTGCGCGCCGGATCTGCCTGGGGTAGTGCCACCCCAAATTCTCTAGCACCATAAACAGATATGGTCAAGTTAGCTCTTTATGATGCAGGTATGATAAATACAAGGAAAAATGGCATGTAGCCCTCTGCGGTTTTTGTTGTTTCATTACAAATAATAACTTTGACTTATAATCAGTCACTTAAACCATTTAAAGTTACGATAGACTTCATCAGAGCTACTTATGACCTATTTTATGATGGCCACACATACACACACACTCACATATCATTGTCACGTAATTGCATTTTGGGACTTGGCAACCAGCTCATCTTTACAACTGTTTGCAACATCCCACAGTCACATAACTTCAATTTATGACCTTTTTTGCCAGAATCCAATGTTTACCTTCTGGTTTCTGGCAAAAAAATGTCCATTATGGACAATGAGTTCACTTAAAGACCATAGTGACTTGCTTAACAATTACCACCAAAAAAAAAAGAATGTGATGACCCTCTTAATGACCAGCATGACTTACAACTTTAATTCTGGGCTTAATTATGGTTGTAAGTAGAGGACTACCTGTAAGCTTACTCTCTATTGTTTTTTTTTTCCCTTTTCACCTTGGAATTGAATGGAACAATGGATAAAGAGAAAGAAATTCAGAAAAAGCTTCCCTAACTGAAAACAGGATGCCCCAAATTTCTATGACCTGAAACATAAAGCATATAAACGTGCTTTATAGCAGCTTTTTTCTCAAAATAAAAAAAATGTCAAATCCATGTTATGGATTGTAAACTGCCTAGAGTCGCCTCTAGGTGAAATGGGCAGCAAAGAAGTTAAATAAAGGTTTTACTCCAAACCTTTAAATAAAATTACAATTGATTTTAACTATAGCTGCATAACACTTTAATTCTCTATATTAGACAGAGCTACTTAATTTACCTTGCTTTTATTTAAGCTGAATAAAAACTATGGCTAGTAGATTTACCACATACTAAACAAAAACCAGATAAGCTGCAAAAAGGTTGCATCTTTCCAGTATGCAAATTTAGCCACAAAGACAATGGAGCTGAAGACTGTCAAAAAAGAAAATTTGGTGGAAGCACTAATCCATTTCCTTTAGAAATCAACTATTTATAAAAGGATCAGGGAACAGGATATGACGAGATGAATAGAACATTAATCCAGCAACCCAAAACCTGACACTGAAAATGATTAAGCTTAAAATCTTAATGCCCTGCCCAGATTTAACTGCCATTCATCAGAAAAGCACCTGCTGAGTTTCTGTCTACGAGAAATAACATTCACATTCATAATACGTCCTGTAAATATCACTTCTGCATTTGGCCATCAGTTTTTTTGTTGTTCAATCCCAAAGTCGTGTCCGACTGTCCACAGCCCCGTGGACCGCAGCATGCCAGCCCTCGCTGTCCTCCACCGTCTCCCGGACCCTGCCCAAACCCACGCCCACCGGGTCAGCTTTATGCACCGTTTAATGGCTGCATTCCCTAGGATCGGCTGGTAGTTCAGCTTCCTTTTGGGATCAGAGAGCTCAGTAATTTGCAGGTGGTGATGCTGAGCTGGTCTTCCTTGGGAAATTGAGACCTCTACCTGTTTATCCCCAGACTTCTGAGAAACACGCTGTTTCCAAATTTTCTTCGGAGGAGGGCCGTAATGAAATCTGGTTTCTGAAGCAGAATGTCTAATGTTCCTGTCTTTTTGATACAATGCCTGGAGGTTTTCCAGCGCTTGGGCAATGTTATGCGATCCCTCCTCAAACAACTGCTTGAAGGTCACTACTCCAATAAAGTGCATCTGAGGGGAGTACTGTATCCATTCTTGAACATTAACTTCTTTCTCAATAAAGTACATAAGTATATTAAAGTACATAAAACCAGTAGAGAGCATGTGACTGGAACTTTGGTTAATTAAAAGAGTAAATCAACCACGATCATTTGAATTCATTTATTAATTCACTTAATGCAGTTGTTCTCATCTTTCCTATGTTAACATCCCCCGTCTCTATCAAACTGTTGCAACCAAAATAAAAACTAGTCACTTTTAAAGACTTAGCTATAATTTCATTAGTTAACCCTGTACCCTATCTAGATTTCCTATGAACCCCACCTACATATATAACTGATAGATATATAATTGATCAAGAGTCACTGCCTTAATGTACAATACCCAAGTGTATTCCCAGAGTTCAAAAGTCAAGTAGTGAATTAAATAAACTAATTTAACTATGAGCATGCACAAAAATAAAATCATCTTTGTTCCCTGTCACAATTTATTCTTTCGTTTTTAGGGCAGACAATTATTTAGATGTTGAATAGATACATTAAAATCTCTTTCTAGTTAACAGTAACTCCTTGTGATTGTAAGGACATTTCCATGTAGTTTTCAGCAGTGATTTATTGTTGTCTATTTCTGGGGTAGCGTCAATGTGGTATTTCATAATGATCTGCCATCTAACTAAGTAGGTCTAATCTCCTTAGCTTTCTGAGCTTTGCCAAAGCCAATCAGAATTTCTATGAGTAAAACATCCTTTAGGTTATTAAATCTAGAGAAACTCAATTACAGGTAGACCTTGACTTACAACTGTAACTGAGCCCAGAATTATGGTTGCAAATCATTGCAGTTAAGCAGGTCACCATGTGACCTTGCAAGATTCCATGACTTTTGAGGTGGTTGTTAAATGAACGCTGCAGTTGTTAAGTGAGCCCATTTTATCCAATGGGCATTTTTGCCAGACACTAGAAGTAACCACCAGAAATTGGCAAAAACATTAAAAAATGTGGTCACATGACACTGGATGCTGCAAACTGCCGTAAAGATGAGATGGTTGCCAAGTGCTCATGTGGCCGGGGGGATGTGGCCATCATAACTTTGAAATCCAGCTGCAAGTAGCTTTGGGGGGAGGGGGGGTCCATTGTAACTTTATTGACGACCTGTATAAAAAAAGAGAGATTCCTGTCTTGCTTCTTCCTATTTCAGAGCACCAAGAGAAACCAAAAAAAACGGAACTACTTTTTTTCTGAACACAATATACTGGTTTCACTGACTTTGGTACTCTGAAAACAGTCCCATAAACAGGCTCTAAATCAGACAGAGGATTTTACCAAGGAAACCCAGAGAAATCCCTTTGTAGCTTTGTTGCCATGACAATAAGTGCCTCTATCATTGTTCCCATTCTTACAGTTTTTCAGCAAAGGGAGCAAATTTCACAGTTTTTTTCCCTGAGTAATAACGCTGCATCAATAATCCGTTCAGGTGATAATGATCTGGACATAATCAGTCCCTGAAATATGCAGGTAAGAACTTCAAAATATCATCCTTGACCTCCAGAGCAGACCTTAAAGTTGGGGATGAAAACAACACACCAATGAGTGGAGAATCTGATAAATGACAACAAAAATGAAAAATACAAAAAAGAAAAAGAAAAAAGAATATTTTGAAGTTGGCTGTGGCACACATATAAATAATTTAACAAATACCTTCCGTCTGAGGATTGGAATATATAGTATTAAAATAACTGCAGAGGTTTCATGTACTTTATGTAATGTCATGCAGAATCAAGGCTTTTGATTCTATTTTGTCACTGCAGGCTTATTTCTGGAAAATAATGAACTAGTAAGTGTATTCCGATAACCTTACAATAACTACAGCTGTGTAGTTCAGAGTTTACACTTATGCAAATTACAGTCAACAGAAACTGATCAGTATAAAACTAGACTGGTAATAAACTGCATTATTCGGTTTTAGGGGGGAACTTTTGAAATTTAGACCCCTTAATGGCACACAGCCTGGTTACATAAAGAAGTAAGTATCTAGCCCTGTAGTATTTTGCCTAAGATTTGAGATCTGCCAGAAAGGCCTGTTCATTAAACAAAATGGAATTGGGACTTACAGAATTTACAATAGGACTGTATCAGTGGTGACAATTCAAATGAGGATTAACTCCCTAGGAGATAGGATTTGCACTAAAACCTGGCTCAGAACATAAACAGGTAGAGATTAGTTGTCCAATTACATCTAAATCAGATCTCTCTTCATGTCTGTGGGCAGTGCGTTCTTCCTCCATTGTTTCGTCTTCGCTGCTGGGGAGTGATGCCTCCTCAACCTCCTTCAGATCTTCCAAATAAACTCCGATCCTCTTCCCTTGTGCAGAGTCTTTTTTCCTTAACATACTGTTTAAGATTTTTTACTATTTAATCAAATATTTAGTGAGGTAAACTGGCTATATTAGAGAGATTAGCTGGTCAAGGGAACAGCACACTATCCGCATCAGTGGCCAGCCACATTTCCATCTAAGTTTTTAACAAAAAGCACGCAGCACTCCATGATATACCCATGTAACATTGCTGCTATGTGAACAGCACTGGCTCCCAACAGACATCCAAGGTACAGATGCCAGCTGTCCTACATGACATGAGACCAGGATACTTGCAGGACTCTCATCCCACCAAATTTGGCAGAGTAGGAATGCTGTAAGCCCCATTGGTTAAAATGTGTGAAGCACTGCCATTTGGTGGGTCCCAAGGAGCATACTTCCTATGTTGTGTGGAATGACCTCCTGCTGTGATACAAAACGCTTCAACCCTGCTGGCCTTTCAGAAAGCCTGATTCTTCCTCCAGGCATGAAGCCAGGATATTGATGGAGCTCAGGCGTGTGTGTATCAGTGATGGACCCTCAGTGTGTTTCCCCCCCCGTAATGGATTGTGACTGTGGATTTATTTTCATCTTTGTTCATTGCTCAAATGGCAGCCATATAAATATGCTAAATAAATAAAACTGCACCAAGTCTGTGTTAACTCTTGACAACTGCTTGGATGAGTCCCTGTGGTTTTCTTGGCAAGATTTTGGAAGTGGTTTTGCCCTTGCCTTCTTCCTATGGCTGAGGGAGTGACTGGCCCAAGGTTATCCAGCTGGCTTCATGACAAAGGCAGAACTAGAACTTATGGTCTCCAGATTTCTAGCCCAGTAATTTTAACTATCAGATGAACCTGGTTCCCAAATAAATTAATACTGATAGCATTTTTATTTATTTGTATAGAATGTGACTGTTTTGGAAGCAGATTCCTACTAGGGATAAGATTTTAGGGTGGTATACCATTTTGGATTCAAAGGTAATGTTTCAGAACACACATGAAACTAATAATACCAATAGTTTCTACTCCATGATACTGTATTTATTGCAGTTCCATTTTGGCAAAAGTTAAGCATATATAAACATTATTGATTTCATTGGTAACTCTTATCAGAAATAACTGGGTAATAAAATTACTTAAAATGAATAATTCACCTTCCTATTATTGAGAGTGGGTAAAATCAATTATTACTACCCATTTACGGAATCAAATAAATAAGGGAGTGCATTTCTATTGTCTAGGAGGAATTTCATTCTAGGATGAAGATGAGTATTTGAAGATATGTGGAAGAAGTTATATGATACCAAAAAATATAATATGCTCTCCATTTCATCCTGAATTCAACTTTTTATTTACTATACATGCTCTTCTATCTAGATTTTCTATATGTACTCTTAAGTATATGTGCACATTATTGAAATGTAAAAGTAATGGTATCTGTTCTATTTACAGCTCAAGAATGTATTGAAATTATTTGCAATGTGGATTAATTTTTAATGCAACTGAATTAGTGCTTACTGTTTTAAGTGATATTCTGATAACTTCGGATAACTCTGATAACTTTATTCTGATAAAGTCTCATTACCTTGCCCAAACAATACTCTCCGGTTATTTTGAGGCTATTTTTACCAATAACAGATTATTTTAAGCAAATAATTGTTTTTGAGAATGGACATTTGAACAATAACAAGAAACTATAGGATACCAGATTAAAACATCACAGCATAGTTTACTTTTTCCAAGGTTCTACCTATCATTTTCTAGTACTGGGGAACAGAAGTTATATTGCATTGCAAACCATGCTGACTTCAATAGTCTTGAGTTCTGAACCAAATAAGTTATATAGAAACACATAAAAAGCAATCTTTACTACAGCTCTGACACAATATTGATATATTTTATGTTACATGAATTGATAAACAGCCTGTTTCTAAGTAGCAATGATGACTCATAGAAGACAGAATGATTTTATACTACTTCCTGTGTTGTTGGAAACAAAACCTAGGAAACCACAGCTCATAGTCAGAATATTGTAAATTCTTGTTGTTGCCCACTATCATGGACAAGCAACAGGTAAAATAGTTTGTAGCACATGTTGTATTTCTAAATAATGGCAAAAATATATTGCATGTCTACTTTAGTTTCTTTACACTTTCTTTTTTAATTACTTCTCAAACTACAGGGGGCTAAATAGCTTTGACAATCAACACACAGATCATGTAACATAAATGAACACTTACAAGAAACAGTAAGTAAATGGATATTCTAAGGACTCAGAAAAAGTGAAGTGAATTCTATTGTAGGTCCCATTAGTGATTTGAACATTATTTGATCAGTATTACAAATATTTTGTACTTTAGTATAATATTTAAAAAGCAGTTGAAATAAAAGTTATGATATGGTTCTGTTCGCCAACCCTTATCCTTTCTTCAAACTTACCTGAATATTTTTTTTAAAAGCCATCCTAATTACTATGAAATACTTTCCTTGTGCAGAGTATTAACACAGCAGGCTGTACATAACATAGGGTCACAACTATAAAAAAAGAGGATGGAATGAAACCAAGTATCTTCATATTGGTTTGTACTGCTTCCTGTCACTGTATCAAGAATGCAGTAAGCTATACTATATTGTACTGTTTGGAAGCATCTATAATATGATAGACACAAGCCTCACATTTTAAATATTATATTTAAGCAGACTGCATAGATGGCTTGTTAAATAGGCCACAGCAGCTTTTATAATCAGATAAGATTTACGTCTGCCAATATGATATCTTCCAGATGTCTAAATTTCCAATTCCTGTAATTCCCAACTAGCATCCTTCAGTTTATAACCATACTGGGATTTGTGAAGGTTAAAATCAAACACATCTGGAGGACACTATGTTTGAGAAATTGGACCTAGGCAACTGGACTTAATTTTTAAGAGCCAAGAAGGGCACTCAGAATGTTGAAACCAGAAACTAAGAGAAACCAATGCTTAAGTTTCAAATTCTCTAATTTCTCAGCAATCTTCAAAGGTGACAGCTGCACAAAAAGCACATTTCTCTGTCTATACTATAAGCAACAAAAGTATTATTACAATGGCTGAATTTTTTTAACAAGTAAATGTCAATCAAACTTGTAAAAGATATGCCCAGTACTTATAAATATTTGATCATTTACCAGTAGTACCAAATCCAATCCCATTCTCAGATATTTATTAAATTCACCTGGGTAAAAACTCATAAAAAATGCTCTCAGCATGAATAAAAATAATGACAGGCTTATCATCATTATTTGATTTTGGCCAGTCTGCCCACAATATATTTGGTCAACTTGATTATTCCCATAGTTGTAAGAATTCTGATAACAATGTTAATGGCTGTGAATGTTTATTTTAATGAAAAGTTCATATAAAAAGAATAGATGAGTTGAAACATCTGCAGATGTGTGTGGGGAACAGGAGAAACAGTCTTGACTTCTGGAACTGGAACACGAAGAGCTGAGGATTATTATTGACATTAGCTAAGGTAGAATGTACTCCCTGTAAAGGCTGTAGACGGTGCTACCTACAAATCTAATGTGATTCCAGATTTGCTCTATGTTACAGGTTTATCTGTTCACTGATCATATGTCAGTCATGTTCATTGTATGTTTAATTTTATGAAATCATAATCTCTCCAGTATTTTCTCATAAAAAGAAAATTAAACTTCATAGTGCTGTCTGGAATTTATCATCATTTGTGAGTTAAAATTTTGATTTTCCTAACAACTACAGCATTTTTTTCCTCAGTGTTAAAAGATTTTCTGAATACATTAGTTATTTGAAGACAAGCTGTTCTTTTAGTATTAATTAAACTAATGTGGGAAAGTACGCTTTCTTATTGTCAGTATTACAAAAGCGAGCAAATAGTCAAACATGCCCAAACATGTCTTCCTGGACATAACACCATGGTAGGCAGAGCACAGATATTTTACTCTATTGTATGTTTTTAATACTTCATAGTTTTGTTAGCATTCTATGTGTAATATTCTTTCTCATCAGCACTGATTTATTTGCAATGCAGTATATACCAGATTTAATCTATCATAACAGAAGACTTTCTTGGATAATAAAGTGCCATTTGATCAAATTTAAAGTATCCATCTGTTGTAGAAAAGTAGATGGAACTGGGCTGAAGGGGAAGAAAAATGGCATCTTAGAAATGAATTAAACATGGTAAACTTATAAATGACCATCTATGTTTTATAAAATATAATGCAAGATAAAAAGCAAATCAGTCAAGATACATTGAATCAGGTACCATGGAAACATATACTGTATTTAATTCAGTAAGTTTAATGTCCAAATAGTTAGATGCGTTTCTAGTAGATTAGTATGCTTTTACCCCAGTGAAAGCTTTATTCCATACAGTGAACAACAGGCAGGGATGAATATAACACAAATTGGGATTCCAATAAGATAGGGGAGATTAAAATTTTTCAGTCCCACATGTTGTTGAGGCATGTACCACAGTGCATGCAGCTGACTTTTTAAAAAGCTGCTGATTGTATAAATGGCCTTGCCATTAGTTTTAGGGTATGAGGGCATTGTAAACAGGATTAATAATCAGATCACATCCTAAAATTATTCCTATCCAAAGCAAGAATCATATGAATCATATTAGGCATATTTTTCATTAAAGTGTTTAGCAGGGGAAAAGTCACATATAATGAAATTACTTAGTCTGGGATTATAAATATTTTCTTACAGAGGGAAATCCTGATAGGGAGAAAAGGTATGCCTTTTAGGAAAAATTCATTTGTCATCACTGACAAATTATCTCACCCTTTCCCAGCACAATTCTCTGAAACTGAAATACAAAAAGAGAGAGGATGTAAGTGATTTCAGAATTTCCTCTTTGTTTCTAATGGGAGCACAAAAACTGATAATAATCTCAATAATAAATTACTTCCCACTGTTAAACTATACAATTCAATTGGAAAAACTTTTTTACTAGAAAAATCCTCACTGCTTTCCCTGTCAATATTTGGGGGGATTGTATGAAGATTCAAATAGGGAGTCAGTTCAATTCAGTTCAAAGTGATTTAATCAAATCTCTTCATCAAACTGATTCACCAAATCAAAAAATCAAAATGCTTTAGCAAATTCATGAATTAAATTGACGGGATAGTTTGATCAACATACTGAATCAACTTCTTAAGAAGTTTCTAAGGTATTAAAAAGTCCACATGGAAGAAGATGAGATTATAAGACAGACATAATTCTTATATGTATTCTTTTAAACAGTATTTATTTTAGCCTACTTTATATAAGGGTTAAATAAATGTTTGGTCTTATTCTTCCATATGCAATATGACATATTTCTTAGATACATCACCCCAGTCCACCAAATTGTTTTTAATGGTGTAGAATAGAAGAGGAATCTCCTGATGACCTATTTCTGCTACTACTATTTAAAAAGGCTTAAAGGTGGAATATCTAAAGCAATTCCCTTTGGGATTGTCCATGCTAACTACCTGTAGCATTATTTTAATGTCTATGGAAAATTTGTGATACATAGATATAGTTTGTTAATATTAAATTCGCCACCCGTCTAATTTCTTACCTATTGTTCATTTCCTTCTTTCTCTTACACCATTATATGTATCAGTTAACCATTTATGTTTGCTGATGCTTACTGAATAAACATCAAGCTGTATGTTTTGCTAACTGAATTAAGTGGCGCATTTGCTCTGATATGAATATAGGGACTTACTAAAAGTGTCTTGGGTGGAAACTACACTGGAAATTGCCCCATAATTTTTGAACAATTTTAAATTACTGAGATCAAACACTGATGAATCACTGAGAACAATCCACTGAGGTAGACTGAATCATGAACCAAGTATTTGCAACCCACAAAGTGAGAACACATAAACCATGTTTTAACTAAGATTTCTGGAATAAGCCATAGAAGCTTGGCTATCACTAACTATATGCCATAAACAGGTTCACATATCACAATAACATAAATAAAATAAAAAATAAAATACTTTTTTCTTATTATAAATCAGTGTTGATCTGTTAGCCTCTATTCTGTTATTTCTGTTTCTGGATGTTGTTCTTTCCAGAACTGACAGATTCTGTTCAGGTATCCTCTTCTTATTGGACTTGATTTGTAATAATAGGTCATTATTTATTTGTTTTCAATATTTGTATGTCTGCAACGGGTTGACACCTTTTCTTCCAGTAGTTCTACAGCTGCTGGCCCTGGTTGCTCAGCCAATAGTCCTGAGTCTTATAGTCCATTTTTCACCAGTTGTCCAGGAATTCCCAACACCTACCATGGTCCTTGTTGACTCGGGCGATGACCGAGCCGGTATGGGTTTTGGTAATCTAATCTCACTGTATTTTTTATGGGAGAGACACTTCCTGTATGGCTCCTCTGATGAGAACTCTTCAGTATGGTTGAACCTCTGGCATAGCTCTCATCTTCCTCAAAGCACACAAGCCCTACAACTACATCAAGGTAATGCCTCACTGGGAGTCTAGGTACTGAAATAAAGTATTCACAGATGTAGAATTGAAAGAATTACAAAGCTCTACTCAGGGGAAAAAAGAAATCAAAGCCTTGCCAGAAGTAGCCCAGACTGTAGAGGCAAACCAGAGGGTGGCAGAAATAGAGGAAACCATAATAGATCCTGAATTATTTTCATTCCCAAATCAGGCAACCACTCCTCAGGAAAAACAAAACTCTCTAACTGAAAAAGAAGAATTGAAACGAAGAATAACTGAGCATTTAGATCAGCACAAAAACAACAGAATAAGATTTATTTATTGTTTGTTTGTTAAATTTATATGCTGCCAAACTCAAAACAACTCTTTGGCAGTTTACAGTAAAACCAATAATAAAAACAATTCAAACCCTTTGAAAACCCAAGACTGTCTGCACTGAAGCTTGTTACAAAGAAACAGCTAGCACAAGTATTAAAAGATTTCCAATACTATAACTTTAAATACAAACACCAGATCACTGCAAGAAACAAGTCAACTAATGTACAGCATGGTTGCAGTTAAAACTGAATACCTGATTCAAAATTAAAAGAGAAAAAAGCCAAACACTGCACCACCAAAATGGAAGATAAAGCTGGCAAATAAGATCAACAATCTAAGATTGAGCAAGCTAAAACAGATGAAAGAAAAGAAGTTGAAGAACAAGTCCAAAGAATACCTGATCAAGAAATATCACCTAGAATCAAGGAAAGTTAAAGAAGCACTAGAATACCATCAGCATTGACAAGTTCACCATCAGTCAATTGCAAAAGCCGGCAGTACTCCGAGCAGCTTACATCCTGTGATGATACCTTTAACACATCAAAAACAGCATCTACCTATCCCAGGTCCTTGGGAAGGACTTGAAGGGTGGACAAAAATGCCAAATATAGTCTAGACATCTGGCTGAGTAAGTGATGAAAATAATACAAAATAAAATTAAAATAAATTAATGAAAAATAATTACAATTATAATAATTTTAATAACTCAATAATGAATTATTTCAAAATAAATCAGCAAAACATATTATGGACTAGTGTTATATGTAATCTAAATTTGTTAAAATATGTGTCTAAATATGCATGTGCACAGAAATTGGAACACTTACAACATAGATGACTGCAGTGGGAAGAACAAAACAATATTTTTTGTTGAGAATTGAGAAAAAACTTTCTCAAGTGTGTTAGAAACTAATATTAATCCTGCAGGAAAATGTGGTTTATAGATTCAATTTGTTCAGCTCTATCTCTTTCTTAGGTTTTCAATATTTTTTTCCCTGAATGATTTGCTTAACACTACTGTATATGTGAGAAAAACTAGAATACAGGTACATGGTGGTCCCAGCCATCATACGTAGAATGGGGAAAATCTCTTCCCCTTTCCTCAAACCTTTATTTCTAAATATAAACATCTGAAGCAGTAGAAATTCTTGACACTTGTGTGGAGGCAGACAATTATTTGTTTGTTAGCCACCCCTTCCCCCATAAAGGATCAAACAACATATGAAGTCATAAATTAAGTAAGTAAATTAAACATCTCTCTTTCTCTCTTGATCACAATTCTAGCCATGGCTAAAGTTCAAACATAACACCCAGTATTGTGGGATTATGATGTAACATATTTGCAAACGTTCTACAGTCTTCAAATGAGGATTCAGATGTTCTCAGGTGGAAGTGAATGGACAGTAGATCAACCCTCATATTTTGCAGAGGATCGGAATGTGTTGGATTCCAGAAGTTTCACCAGCCATCAGAAGATAGCCAGAATCCTCAAAATGCACTGGTATTTCAGCTATGGCAGGAGTCAGTAGGTCTAGGGTTATAATCCTCCAGTGAAGCACTGCCAACCTAAGAACTCAAGGTGGTCTTGTGCATATATCCACACTGGGACAGGAAGGAAAGAAGATGAATGGACAAATCAGCCCAAAGGGACCAGCAGTGGCCCATTGTCTGTTTTAATCTCTGCTTGCCTTATGTGTGGGGTATTGTTTGCAATTTTTGTAATGTGCCCTAATCCAAAGATTTGGAGTAACATGTTGCTTGTGAGGATGCAAGCAAATGTTAAAAGATAATGAAACTCTTTGTTGCCTTCCCACTCCACCCTCAAGAAATATCTGGATGTGAACATCAAAAAAGTATTCATTCGCCTTTTCAATTTATCATCATCAGCTTCTAT
>JANHZU010008988.1:14822-26834 GCA_032468055.1 Acrochordus granulatus | reverse complement strand
AAATCCGTGCCGCAGTCGCGGGTCCTGACAACCAGCCAGAGGGATCTGGGGCGGGGACTGTGGTGGGTAAAACGGCTGGACGGTACGGTACGTGCCATTCACAAGGTCACTGTACTCTGGAGCAGTTGCTCCTCAAGAGTTGGGAAGCCGAGTGGCCGGGACCTGCGAGAGGAAGCCTTGAGTGGCAGGTTCGGCCCTTCGCTTTTTCACTGGGAGCCTTTCCTCGGTACTAGGAGGGACATGTCAAACTGCCCATCGTCCCAAACTTTCTTTACACGGACCAAGACATTTCCATGATCTTTCATTGTGAAATAAAACTGGTTGTCTTCTGGGAGTATTGTGATTTAAATGTGTGTGCTGCTCAGCTCCCCAACTCAGTTATATATGGCTTTTAGCTCTTGGGTGCAGGGTTTGGTTATCAGGCCATCTTACAAGGAGGCTTGTGAAGTTGGAGAGTTCAAAAGCTTCTGATGCACAATGGTCAGATTTACTACGTAAACTCAGAGAAGTTCTGCTAGGCTACAGTGTGGCTTCAAAATTATTAGGCATTTCAGCAACTTCGTATATTGTAAGTTATAGAAATTTAAGAAATCCATGCTTTCAGAGGTCACCTTTTTTGACAGTTTGGCCCTATCTATAAAATGCCCTTCCAGAGAAGGCACCTATCAGACTTCACTACTCTTTAAGCATTCTAAACTTTTTGTCCTTGATCATTGTTTCATTTGTGTGATTTAAGTTTCTCATTTGCATAAATTCTGTATAAAAGCCTAGTAATGTTGAATCAGAGAGGTTTTAAGTTTGAAATTTATTTATTAAGGACATTTATATGGCCGTCCAACTTACTCACAGTGACTCTGGGTAGCTTACAGAAATGAAACCCCAAATATAAAACCTAATACACCCTTAACCCCTGGGAGACAACATTGAAGCAAACCATTTGATAGGCTCCATATCAATCTGGGATTCCTCAGGTTCACTGGCAAGATCATGTCTTTAAGGTGTTTCATAAGAGTATCAAGATGGGGGCCAGTCTTATGTTCACAGAGATGATGCTCCATTATAGAAAAAGACCCTTGGTCTTGGTCCTATTAAGTGGGCTCCCTTAATTGGGGGAACTCATAATATACCTGCCTCCCTGAATCAGATGGGAAAAGATGGTCCTTCAAATTAAGCACAATACATGAAATACTAAATTAGCAAAATTATTTTACACATGAGTCTATACATATTTCAGTGTATGTTACATATTTGTTTCAAATATTTATCATCTCCAGATTTTAGATGACATGTATATATATTCTCATATTTTAATGGTCTTCTCATCTTTGTAACAGCTTGTACAATACTTAAATGCAGAGTTGTTCAGGCCCAAAGGTAAAACTATTTGATTATCTGATTATCATAACTGCAGTTTGCGATGTTAGACTCTGCTGCGGTTTATGTGAAGCCTAGAAATTAAATAAAGAGTACTTTGCTAATTGTGAAGTGGTACAGTCTCCATAAACCATATGCATCAACAGTTGTACTTCTGAAGCATGTTTTCCCTCATTTCACTGCCCACAAAAATAACTAACATCCTTAAACCATGGTTATGTCTATGATTAAAAGTTCAAACTCATCCTCAAGTTCTGAAGAATACAAGCTAAATCTGAATGGCTTTTACACTTTAAATAAGTTTTGCTTTATGGTTTAGGGTTTAAACAAATCTACATTTTTGTTATGGCAGCAGAACCCTTTATTGCTGTTATACATATAGGAGTCCAGTGAGCTAGCTGGTTTTGCTTTTATCTCTGTTGATTGTATTATCATTTGAAATTTTCAAAATCATAGTAATGCAGTTTATCTTCTTGATATTTTTTTCAGTGGATAGATTTCTGAATGTAAAAATCATTTTCTAAATGTATAAGTAGTTATTTTTGGTTCTCAAAATATTTTGTATAAGAAAACAAATGGTAAAATGTTTTTTGAATCATCTATTTAATTCACTGACATTCTTGTTTAATTTAGTTGGTTCTGCTTTATACTGAAGTGTGTTTTTGAAAGAAGTAGTAATATATGGCAGTTTTGATTTTATCTGGTAATTTTCTCCATCAGTATGATAGGTAGAAAAGTTGTGTTGCACAGCACTTGTTTTGTGTTCTTAAACTGTATTCAGAAGTGAAAGCTTGCTGTGTTTTCTTATCCTGTCCCATTCCCCTTTTTTAGAAAAGTACATATTTCCTGACCATTCCTTTTCTTTTTTATAAGGATTGAAAAAGCTTTACTGATAGAAGGTGGAATGTCTCCAATAACATCTTGTAATAAAAATCTAGTTGCTTTTTAAGAAACTGCAAATTTTTGCTGTATTCAGAAGTGATTTAACTGGGTATGAATATTTTCTGTCTTAACATAAACCTCTGTTAACTTGCAGATTTTGGAACTTTCTTTGATTTGGAAAATGATCTTCCTGATGAATTGATCCCTAATGGAGAGCTGAATCTTGTAAACAGCAGTGGAAACATTGTTCCAGATGCAGCTTCTAAACACAAACAACTTTCTGAACTTCTGAGGGGAAGCAGTGGCTCTTCTCTTAACCAAGGAATTGGGAATGTGAACTCCAGTAGCCCTGTCCAGCAAAGCATCAATAGCCAAGTCCAGGCACAACCAAACACTGTGAATATTGGCAACTTGAGTGTGATAGGCAAGAGTCCATTAAACCAAGCAGACACTGGTGTTTCAAGCCTGGCCAAACAAGCAGCAGGCACATCGGGGCCTAATACCACAATCACTCCAAGTCTGAATTCTCAAGCACAGAAACAAGTGGGAATAGTGACAAGCAGTCCAGCAACCTCCCAGACAGGTTCTGGGATATGTATGAACACTGGCTTCAACCAGGCTCATCCAGGTCTTCTCAACAGTAACTCTGGCCACACTTTAATGAATCAGAGCCAACAAGGACAAGGGCAGGTAATGAATGGTTCCCTTGGGACAACTGGAAGAGGCCGAGGTGCCGGAATGCAGTATTCTATCCCCACCATACAGGGAAATGCAAGCAGTGTGCTGGCAGAGACCTTGACGCAGGTGTCTCCTCAAATAACAGGGCACACAGGCCAGGCAGGAGCCATGGCAAAAGTATGTGAGGGTCACATAAACTGGGGAATTGTTTGCAGTGTTGTTCAAGTATTTTGTGAATGCTAAACTTAAAGGCATTTGCTTTTGTAGCTCTTGTTTAAATAACTAATTTTAAAAAAACATCAGAGTAAGTATGATTTAGTTGTCTAAGGTCTAGATTAAAGGTGGCTAAGTGTCACACAGTATTTTGGGGAAATAGAGCGAGGGCTGTAGAATAATGATTTGTGTTCTTTGGTCTGATAGGATTTTTCTTGTTATCGATATTGTTTAAAATTGGGCTATAGTTGGACTTGCATTTCAGGTTCTTATTACATGTGTTTTTTATTTCAAAATGGTAGAAAACTGATTTTCACAGTTATACCATCATTTATCAGTGGAATCAGAGGGGGCTCTGGATATCACAAAGAAATGAGCAATGTAGCTTTTCTCTAGTTTAGAACAATTGGCGGCTGTTGTTTGCTTACTTTAAACTTGATTATGTATTTGCTTATATAATTTTCTTCAATATGGTATTTCCTGAAATATTGGATGATATCTTCCTCTCATCAATACGACTATTGATCTTGCTGCCCGAAGATAATGCCACAGATTTACACTGGGATTGGGAAAACTGCTCTGTTTAAAAGCTGATGTTTTAATTTGGGCTGCAGTAAGTTATTTGAAAAACCACTAGAAACAATTGTTTTGAGTTCTGATGACATTGTTGCCACTCATCACTCATGGTGTCTGATCATCTTAATTTCTTGGAATGGAGCAATTAATTTCTAGCATTGTTGCATGCTGAATGTTTGAACTCTTTATATTTATTTGTGACAATTTTGTTCGTTCAACATCAGCTGCTTTTTGAAATGATCCAAGAACCATAAACTTAAAAGAGGCTAGTGAGGCATGAACTCCTTACTCTTTGCAAGATCCACATTAAGGCATCTCTAACAGATGGCTACCTAGCCTCTGCTTGAACACATATGGTGGATAGTCACCACTTCTTTGGGTAATTGGTTCCACTCTTGAATTGCTGTTGCCATTAGGACATTTTTTCTGACATACAGTAGGAATCTGTCATCCTGTAATTGCCACATATTATTCCATATCCTGCATTTTGGAATGCTGTAGTACAGACCATGATATTATCTATGACATCCCACTAAATATGATTTAAAAAATGAAATAAGATATTTGGACAAATCTATGTTGGCTTGTGGTAGTTAGTTGTTGTACTGTTTTCAAATGCTGATGCTTCCAGTGTCTAGAAAGGCAATTGAATATATAGGAGTTTGATCATCTATGTAGCTGACTTGCTAGGATTCTGCAGGTTTTGTCAGAATATTCCACTGAAAGATATTGCAATCCTTCTGAAAAATTCTGAGGGTCATCTCATTACAGTTGAGAGAGAAAATAAGGCGTTCAGGGGTGTGCATTCAGCAGACTCTGGAGGGGCAAATGACTTTGCAGAGATCTAAAATAGGAATTTTAAATGTTTATCAATTATTGGATATAAGATTATGAAGTACAAAAAACATTTATTACAAAAACGTCTGTTTCAAACACATGATTTTTGCATAAATGTTCAAATGAACATATGTCCAAGGAATAAATATAAACTTAAGGTACAATATATTTCATTGTTCATGATGAACAACTGGGAGATTAATAAAACAAAGAAGCATAATTATAGTTCTGAATAAGGAATGGAACTATTTTTTGGGAGTAACAAGAATGGATGTTGAGGCAAATGGACAGAAGAAAGGAACTGAAAGAACTAGAGTAAATAGAATGAGTGTCAGAAGATAAATTACAAGTCCTGTATGAATATATGTTTGATGATAGTTTAATCTTCCAACAGAAGGAACAGAAAATTAATGTAAGGAAATTAGATGCATAGGCTCTTGGAAAATAGTAAAAAATTATGTTGGAGAGTGCTGACATAGTGGAATTATGCTAGTGTGATATATGAAAAAGGGTGGTTGGTGAAATGACGAAGTAAAAGAAGCTGTGGATTAGAAAATGCATGTAAAAGAATGATTGCTTCAAAAAATGAGAATCAGAGAACAATATTATATAATGGGTATGTAGAAGAAATGGTTGCAAACTATATAGTCAGTGAGAAAAAGGGATAGTTGAAATTAAAAGGTAAAAATGCAGAATGATTTTGATGAAACATTTGTTTTGGAAGTGGATGAAGAGGAGTCTCCAACAATGAGTGGAATTAAAAATAAATGTCATCAAATTATTTGGGATGGGGTTGAAGTGAGGGAATATCAAAAAGAGAATGTTAGATATTTGTGTGGAAATGACAGTAAAACTGTTATTATTACAACCATATAGCCAGCAGTCAGCAAAAATGAAGATATGTAAACTAACAAGAAATCAATATAAATTTTTTGAGAGAGGCAATAGCACAGAATTTGACAATCAGGAAAGATATAGCCAAACCATCATTAGATAGGAGGTACAAATGGAAATGATTAGAAAATTTCTTCTAGAAAGGATCGGTAAAAGTTACTCAGGATACTTTGTACAGAGAGCAATGAAAGAACATATGGCTCAAGGACTCCACTGCATCTCCACAAAGATGTATTTATTTAAAACATTTATATAGCCTGGATATTGTTACATATATATAGTATATGATGCAGGACAATATTTTTGTGATACTCCAGTAAGACTGGCAAGGTAGTGCATCTTGAATGCCACACATGTTAGTGTCTAAGAAAAATATAACAAATTCATCAATGCTGTGTGAATGATGAAAAAAAGTAACGCTGCCAGTATAGATAGGTTAATTAGAGAAATGTCAACATTCATTGTGATTTGCAAATGAAGTAGTTGTGTGACTTGTTTAGTGCAGGTGTAAAGGTTAGGGTTAGGTTGGAAAGATTGGAAGAAAGATATTGTTATTCTCTTTTACAAAGGAAAAGATATGGGAAAGGAATACAGTGAACTGAAGAGAAGTGGCATGAATTTTTTGTCCCCTATTATAATACTGAAGGTAGTTCTGCAAAGTAGTATATGCTAAACATTGGATATGACCAACATCTCTAAGGACACTTTTAGGTTAACAAACAGGTAGAACAGTGGAATGAGGTGAACAATCCTTTCTTGCTCTTAATATTTTGTGTGTAGATGGGTTTACAGTGCAGGGTCAGGATTTTTTTGGGGTGGTGGGAATCTTAGGTTTCACAATGGTTAAACCTTTATGCCACTAGTTTTTAGCAGGTGCAGAGGTGGCTCCAGATACTGCAAAAATGGAATTTGGGGCCTGTTTGAAACTCTGAGGCCTCAAGATGCTCAGTGCTAGACTGGATAAAATTGTGATCTGCCTCTGTAGGAGTCATCTTCTCAGGTTTGCTGATTTCTTTGAAATTGATTACAATATCTTATCGCTATTGATGAAAGAGACTTAAAGCATATCAGCTGTTCTTTGAATAAATCAACTTGTGCAGTGCAAATAAAATATTCAGTGTTAAAACTGAATTATGGAAAGAATTGAAGACAGGTGCTCCCAATAGCTTAAAAGGGCTTAGATAAAATGTATTAAGCTCACTGATACATCGTTATTGTATAATACAGAACCATAAAGTGTGAAAATATTTCAGAGTCATCTACTTTGGCCCTCTGTTCAGTGTAGAGTAGACTAAGCATTTCAGACAGATTACTGTTAAGCTTGTGGTTGAAGACCTCAAGTGAAATGAAATGTACCACTTCACATGGTGACCTCTTCTACACTCTTATCAGGAACTTCTTCTTAATAATCTAACTTAAATCCACTTCTCTGTGTTTTCAACCCATTGGTTCTGGTCCTGCTGCTGGGGTGACAGAGAATAAGTTCATTCCTTCCTCTATATGACAAGCCTTTAGATTTCTGAAGACTGCTATCATATCTTTTTCAGTCTTCTTCTATTCAGCAGGATACATACATTTAGTTCACTGAACCATTTCTCAGGATTTTTTTCCACACCAACTTGGTGATATACTTCTGTCCTTTTTAGTCTTCTAAGTCCAACACTAAATACAATATTCTCAGTAAGACTTGGCAGAGTAAGGTGGATTAGAACAGTTTATTAACTTCCACAAGTTGACGATAAATATGGCTACTGTTCTACAGTCCTCACTGTTATACATATGTGTGTGGGTTTAAAACAAATCGGGAGATTGTAATTTTTTTTATAATCTCCCTATTCGCAGAATATTAACTTTTAATACACATTTTATGTTTACAAACCCAGTTTTCACTTTTAATTCTTATACATACACATTTAACCATGTTAATCACTTTTGCTGTAATAAAGTTAGAACATAGAGAGTAAAAATATTAACAAACGGCATGAAAAAAGACAAGAAAATATAGCTAAAATTAGTTAACCGTAGTTTCTAAATCAACAAATAGACAAGAACAAAAATTTGGTATATGCATCTCCTGTCTGACATAAAGCCATGGTGCACATTTCCTCACTTAAGTTTCTTCACAAATAATGTCATCATTTTCATGTTAAATTTCATTCATTCTACCAGAAGGTCCTTGTTCAACTCTTCCAATACAACTTTTTAATTTCCATTAAAATTGTCTGTATAGTTTTCAACTATTTTATCCCCCCTCATCTTTGTATTTCACTTAAGTCATTCTGTTTTATACTTTTTTTTTGGTCATCTTTAGACTCTTATGCAATCAGTTTACTTCTTCATTCTCTTCTTATGTCTACTCTTATATTAGGGATTAATCTTTTCTTCTAAAACCTCTTTATAGGGACCTCAGACTTTTCTTGGAGTCATTCTACTTTCATCCTTCTTTCATTTCTTTACATTTATATCTGTCTTTTCCCATGATGTATCCTAGAGAAAACTGAAAATGGTCATTCAAGGAACCCTTGATTCCTTAATTTATTGAATCTTCATAAGTAGGCTTTTAGATTTATATTTATTACTGAGCCATGTGTTAATATAAATAGGTTTGTGGTTAAACCACATTTTCAAAACAGATCTGATTCTTCCATTATGAGTTCAGTCTCTTACTATCATATAAACTTTTTATCCCTTTCTGCTTTGATAAAACCTGCTTTACCTCTTCCCTTTATATTTGCATCAGCAGCAGTCTGAAAGATTATACAATTTTCCTTCAAATCCATTACCTCTTTCCATTTTCTCTTAGTTATCACTTTTTTCATTAAATCTTGCTCTTTGTTATTTTTTCCTCTTACATTTCAAATCACAATGTTCCGTATGCTGTAGTTATTACAAAATGGGCCCATCAGTGTTGATCCCCATTGCCCATTATGACATCAATCAGTTAAGACTTCTTGTAAGACTTCTCGGAAATTAGAAAAAAATGCGGACTAGGTTACCAGCCTTAGATATCCTTGGGTTACATTTAATTGCAACACCAGTAACTGAGTTTTGGCATACTTAGCCAATATGCCAGAAGTATAACACAGGTCTAACATCTTTGCACTATTATATGGAAGGAATTTAGTGACTACCTTTCCTGCCAATAGGCTGTTGCTCATATCCCTCAGCTGGGAGGTGTATGCAGTGTATTGACATATTTCATAAGGTACATGCTTCTTAGTATAAATCTCTTGATTCGTTTTAAAGATATGATTACTTGATAATTGGTGGCAGTGTTTTACTTTCATATGATGCAAATAAACATTTAGCATAAGTCTGTTAAATATCAAGATGCCTTACTTTAAGGATTCATGGATAATGAATTTAATTACTACAGTTTTTAAGTATAAAAACTCTAGAGAATACAAAATATATTGCCAGGGCACTAATTTGAACTTGATATTTGGACAATTATATTAACTTTGGTGGCTCCTCAATTTAATTGATTTGCAATTAAATGAAACCTTGTTCTAAGTTCTAATGTTAATATTGAAAGCCCTTCGCAGTTTGAGTTGCGGCATCTGAAGAATTGTTTCTTTCTATACGTGACTTCTGCTTATTATATTTTCATCTTCCTGAAGCCTGGATCTGCTTAGGAATGAGTCTGTTCAAGGGTAGCATTTCAGTTACAGAATTCACTCCCCTGGAAAAAATCTGCCCTGTTGATTTCATTATCTTCTTCACCAAACAGCTAACTATTAAGTCTATCAGATTTCTATATTTCTGCTATGTTGCATATTTGGTAGTTTTATTTTTATGGCATTTTTTAGATTTCCTGAGAAGCATAACTTAAGCATTATTATTTTGATTCACTGTTTTTAACTTATTGTGCTGCTCTTCAGCCTTGTTTTTTATTTGCATTACATGGGTTTTATTTGCAATTTTCAATGTAAACTACAGAAGGACAAATAAATATTTGAAATCAATTAATGCAAAATCACACATATAAATTCCTGGAGAACCAGAAACTCAGTTAAGAAAGTTACACTGGTCCTGAGAATATCCATAAGCAAGTGACAAAGGAAGTTGCCCACTTCTTTGGTTATTTTGTATAATAACACAAAATATTATAAAATCGGAATACTGCTGGCTTGATACTAAAATTATATAAAAACCTTTAGAACTGATAGCCATTGATAGATCAATTTTCATGACTTTTCTTAATTTCTTTCATTAATACCTTTCTGGAAACAAATTCCATCACTGGGGAGTATGTATATCTTTTTTTTTTTGCACTGCCTATCCCATCATTGCATGATTAGGTACTAATCCTATTTAGAAGGGAAGGAGGATGGGACAGAAAGAAGACCTCTGAATGCAACGCCTCTACAATTTGCATTTTTACATCTCTATAATGCCCTCTTTTACTCGCTTTCCCCCCCTAAATTGTTCAAATCAAGGTGTACATCAAAAAAGAGGCATCACCTGTTCTTTGGATCCAAATAATTTGCAAAGATCCAAGTAGTTGAATTATTAATATATCATAATAGGTACTTGTGTCAAAAATGGTTGGCTAAATAGCATTTTAGCGGTTGCTAATCTAAGACACATTGGTCATATTAAATAAGCTGCAGGATTGAATGCTTCCATAATCACCTAGTTTGTAGAAAATTACTTGAGCTGTTTTTGGTTATTTCTTTTGTTAGCTTACTTGTTTGTCCTTTAATAATTTAACATTTCCAATAATTTTCTTGGATGTTCTTTATTGATTAGCATATGTTTAATCCTTTTCATTAATTTAGCTTCAGGTTCTTTTTAACTGCTGATTTTGGGATCTAGCAACATTTTCTCTTCAAAATATTTTGCAAAATTATCTTGGGTATTAGCAAGTTCTACATAATAATCAATAAAATATTAATGTAGCAGAAAATGTATTATTACTCAAATGGTCTTTGGAGCTTATTCTGTAGTTCTCTCTTTTATGTGCAGTAGGCTGGGAAACCTCTGATCCTCCAGATGTTATTAAATGCCAACTTTCATCAGTCCCAACTAACATAATAATTGAACATGAATGCTGGGAGTTCTTGTTCCAAAGCACCTGGAGAGTTACAAATTCTCAATTCCTGATGTACGATGCTTTAAAATTAATGTGGCAACCAAAAAAATTGCTGGAGAGGAGAGTGGTTTAAACATTAGAATGAGCCCTTCTATTTAGTGGCAGCAGTGCTTGTCAGAAAAAGATGCTTTGTTTTTTACTTCACATTTCATATGCTAATTCAAGTGCAAACTATTTAATTTTTATATTTCTGCATCCTTATGTTGAAATATTATAAATAAGATTTAAAAAGTAAAGGGCAAGTAATTTCCTCTTCATGTGGAACATGTAGTTCTTGTTTAGCGATGGCCTCAAAGAATGGCCATTTTTAGTTAAAATAGTAATGAAAAAGTAACTTTGTAACCAGTCACATTTATGAGCATCCCAGGTCTGTAAAGCAAAAGAAAGCTGAAGGGAGATTGTAAGCACAGGCACTGTTTCACTTCACAGCCACTTTGTTTGACAACCAAATTGCTGCTCCCAATTATCACTAATCCAGCTAAGGATTACCTGTACTATTAATTCAGACAAACTGCACTTCGGGCTTAGAAAATTATAGACTATTCCTTTCTGTCTATACCTGCATTTAGTGAATGCTATCATCTTTAATTTTGCTTTCATTCCAGATGGGAATGGCCAGTAATCCAGGTCCCTTTGGGCAGCCGTTTAGTCAACCTGGAGGGCAGCAGATGGGAGCAACTGGAGTCAACCCATCGCTACCAAATAAACAAGGCCTTGCAAATAATCTGTCTCCCTTTCCTTCTGATATCAAAAGTGTTTCAGTTACCAGTGTGCCAAGTATGGTGAGTTGCTTCTAGTTCTCTTTAATACT
Source organism: Acrochordus granulatus (assembly GCA_032468055.1). Taxonomy (NCBI): domain Eukaryota; kingdom Metazoa; phylum Chordata; class Lepidosauria; order Squamata; family Acrochordidae; genus Acrochordus; species Acrochordus granulatus. The sequence continues at coordinate 15,474 of JANHZU010008988.1, read as the reverse complement.
TAGTTATTTTTTTGTCAACACTACTAAGGCAAGATGATTAAAAAACCCCTTCAAAAACATAATTGTGTTCAGTGGTAATAATAGGAAGGGATGTGCAGAAAACTGCATCCTAAATAACTTGGAACTGAAGTAGCAGTAAGATTTTCTGACCAGCTGCATGTTATGAAGTCATCTGCTAGGAACTCTGGAGAGAATCTTCTTGTGTAGAATATTAGAAGGCTTTTCAGGAGATGTTTCAAATAGCTGGGATGTATTTGTTAGCAACCTAGGTGAAGTTGAAGGAGCTAATAAGGATTTTTTTTTCCTATGGGAGATTTATTTGATTACTGTTTGTCAAATCATTCATAGTGCTAGTTAGAAGACAAGAAAGACTGCTCAAAGTATGCAGAGAAAGTCACAGAAAAAAACAGCAAACATTGCAGAAACCTTTAGATGGAGTTAGATTACTTTAGAATGTATATCATTCTCATATAACCATGAAATATATATCCCTGCAATTGCACTGAATTGAATGAGATTTCCATGCAGTATGTGAAGGTTCATGTATATGCAGTTTGAAGTACTTAAATGTATTTTTACTGAGTTTTCATTCCAGAAAAGTGGAGTTGTGACTTTCAGAAGATTATGACCATAGCTCGTATTTTTTTAATCC
>JANHZU010008988.1:0-10653 GCA_032468055.1 Acrochordus granulatus | reverse complement strand
ATGGCAATGGAGTAAACCGCGCGAGGGGAGAGACGGCAGAGTGCACACACGCTGCTTCCGGTATGGCAATGGAGTAAGCTGCGCGAGGGGAGAGACGGTAGAGTGCATACACGCTGCTTCTGGTATGGCAATGGAGTCAATAGAGTCGGCAGAACTCTCATGCAGAGTTGCCTGAACAGGAAATACAAGCGCACTTACTGATGACGCACAAGGATTGGCACAAAGTTTTCTCATCTCATGAGTCGCGGCTCGTCTAGCGGAATATTTTTTGATTAAATTTTTTGCTTGTCCTGCGAGTTACTCGTCTCGTGAGGCACCACTGTACTTCTACATCAACAGAAAGGAGTGTTTTCCTTCCTGAAGTGACTGATTCATCAAGAAATATATGTTCTACTGAGTGTTTACAAACTGTAACCCTAACATGAATTTACTGATAAGTTGAATGATTTCTTTTAAAATGCCTGAGAGATCTTGGAAGTGAACTAAACACTATAACTGAGCAAGAATTAAAACTTGAGAGTATGTGTGATTTGAATCAAGGTCTCAGAGTAGAACTGGGGAGACTCAAGTTTGGATCTCCATTCAGCCCCAAAACTCATATTTTGTCAGTGATGGCTCTCTTAATTTAACATATCTCATGGCAGAACATAGAGTGAGAAATGTATTTGAATTATGAACTAGTCTTTCTCTCAGTTTTTCATAATTTGTGCATTACCATATGATGTATGTGTTGCGTAATTCAGTACTTTGATGTATGTGTTGTGTAATTCAGTACTTCCCCCCCCAGCTCTCCTTGGGTCACCAGCTGGTGGAATCCAGAATTCTGTGACATCTGGAACAGGACAGTCCATTACTCCTTCCCTAACTAATCCCAATCCTATTGATCCCAGTTCTATGCAAAGAGCCTATGCTGCTCTTGGCTTACCCTATGGCAATCAACCACAGACATCATTGCAGCCACAGGTACCAGGCCAGCAGCCTACACCACCTCAAACTCATCAACAAATGAGGACCATCAGTGCACTGGGTAAGCAAGGAAGTTGCCTCTAGCAGTAAAGAGAAAGTGGAAGTGTTGTTTTCAGTCAGTGTTAGCAGCAGTTAAGTTCTCAAGGATCCTTGAACAGATTGTACATTCAATCTGTGTGTTTCAGAGAAGAAATGGAATCAGTTCCCTGGAAGGGCAGTATTGTTGGGATGAAAAGAATTGACAGAAACTAAAGTAATTCTAATCTACTGCTTTAATGGTTCTATGTGATTACAAGAATTTCTTTGTCTAAGTGCAAAAGCTCTTGACCTTGGTTATATCTAACAATCCTCCTGGGGGATGCCCCTCCTTCGCTTGATCATGTGCAATGACTCAAGGCTGATCCCCCTTTTCACACATGGTTCAGTCCTTGTTTCCTCCACATCTGTAAATCAAAGTTTGGAGGGTTGATAGAGGACAAGTTAGCACCTTGGTGGAAAATATAAGTAAACCCTTACTGGTTGCATTGCATGTACTGTTGCTCATATCTCTTTTTATCATTTTATTGCATCTCAGTTTTAATTATTTAAATGTGTTTGTTATTTGAGAAACGTAGTTCTTGGTTGATTTTTCCTATAGTGCATCAATAGATTATGTTAATATAAGAACTGTCTTGAAAATGTTCTCTGTCTAACGTAGTATAATCTCATTTCAAAGGAACTAATCAGATGAATCTGGCTGCAGGAGGAATAACTGATCAACAGACTAACATGATCTCAGAAACAGCTCTTCCGACATCACTTGGGACAGCAAAGTAAGAAAGGGTTGTTGAGTATTTACATCAGACTATTCTAGTTTTAAAAATTACACGGTTTTGGTAACATTACTTTCCACGGACATTTTGTATCTCCCTTTCTAAAGGAGTCCAGAGTTATGGTATGGAGGGTTCAATGATAAAATTACAATAAAATTACTTTGCCTGTGTTTGCTGTGGTAATTAATTGTTTGATAATTTCTTCATTAGTAGAGGTAGTTAAATACAGAAGTAAATTTCAGTACAATAAATATTTACAAATGTTCCCCAACTGCCTTTTCTTTAGCCCCTTAATAAGCGATGGCACAAATTCTGGCAGTGTTGGAAATCTCAGTGGCTCTATGCCAACAGCTGCACCACCTTCAGCTACTGGAGTGAGGAAGACCTGGCATGAGCATGTCACCCAGGATCTGCGCAATCACTTAGTACACAAACTGTAAGTATTAACCAAATGTAGGCATAGGTCATTATGGATCAGAGTAGTCTATTAATTATTTTACATTACAGTGCAATTTAGATTTGGGATCTGAAAGATGATATAAAAGGCTGGTTAGTTTCAGTAAACATTGATTTGTTATTCACTAGATGAGAAGGTATTTCACAAGAAAGACTACTTCACACATTTATTGTATTTCCCAATTTCATCTTTTGTTCTGGTCCCACCTCCAGGCCTAACAAAGATTTTAGTTACTGTACATTGTTCTGAGGGAAGAGAGGTTCCTATTAAATCTCTCAGGAGCTGGAGTTTTTAAATGCATTTCCACTATAGGGTGTTTCCTTGCAGTGTTCTTAAAGGGAATTATATTTTTTTCTTTTTTTCAGCGTACAAGCCATTTTTCCAACTCCAGATCCAGCAGCTTTGAAAGACCGGCGGATGGAAAATCTGGTAGCTTATGCTAGGAAAGTTGAAGGGGATATGTATGAATCAGCTAACAGTAGGGTATGTTACTGATCTGAAAAAAAGATTTGGATATGTCAAGTGCTGTGTAATGCCATACTTCAGAAAATTCTAAGTCTGAGTACTTTTCTCCAGGATCATGCTTTCACTGCAGGATCCTCTGTGTGGTATAATGAACTAACAGATTGCCAATGTAATAACTTCGATCTTCAATGTTGTCACCCCTTAGAAAGTTTCTTTTCCGCAGGAAGGAAGATCTGCTAACTTAAGGGAAGCATCTGAATTAATAGAAATATCTTCTTCTAAAGTGAAGAAGTCTGGAATGTCATAGCATTCTTATATTGCTGTAGGAATTTAAAGCTACATACAATTTCTGTTATCCCTTGGAATAACAAGGAAGCTATCAGAAAATCTCGAACTATAGGGTCCCCTGAGAAGTTGAAAAGAGCAGTAGCAGACCACTTCCATACTGTTGCCAGGAAAGGAGCCAAGCTCAGTTCCAAGGAAGCTTTAACTTACATAGTTGGGCCAGAAGATGAAATCTGGACAGCATCTTTATCGGTGCTGTTCATGATCTGTCGTTCCCAGCTATATTAGCAGAAGTGTTGTATCAAAGACATTTATTTTACTTTGTGCTAGTGAGACTGTACTTGAAGTACTATATACACTTCTGGGCACCACATTTCTAGAAGGACATTGACTAGTTTAAATTAGGTTCAGAGGAGGATGACGGGCTTGAAGAAAAGAAAATTGAGGCAAAACATATCAGTGTTGAGGTATAGTACATACAAGACTACCATTTAATTTTCAACTTATACTACTATTCAATTAAACTACATCCACAGTATTGCTATCATAATCCTATCATTGCATTGCAGCAGCTTGCTCAAGTTTCTTTTCATCTAGAGCATATCGTTGTTGTTGTTCAGTCACTCAGTCGTGTCTAACTCTCTGTGGCCCCATGGACAACAGCATGCCAGGCCTTCCTGTTCTTCATTGTCTCCTGGAGCTCAACCAAATCCACACCGACCATGCCAATGATGCTATCTAACCATGTAGAGCATAGGCGGATGGAAAAGATGTAGTTGTCTAGATGTTAGATTTAAATTCCTATCACCCTCTATCTTAGGCCAGATTGGATACAGCTGAGCATATCCAACACCACCTGGAGGTTGATGTGTTGCCTTTCTTTCATCTAGAGACTGTATTGTGCCAAAGTTCAGAAAGTATCTTTTCAGCATAGGTACTCAGCTTCATGAGGTGACTGCTTCAATAGTCATTCTTTATGTATGAAAACATATTAAAATTAATCGTACTTTCAGTCTGTGCTCTCTGTAATGCATTTGAAGATCTGATCCTAGCATTTTCTTTTTTCAGGATGAATATTATCATTTATTGGCAGAGAAAATATATAAGATACAAAAAGAGCTAGAAGAGAAACGGAGGTCTCGTTTGCATAAGCAAGGGATTTTGGGTAATCAGTCAGCCTTGCAGGCCCCTGGGACTCAACCTCCTGGCATTCCACCAGTGGCAGCAACTGTGGGACAAGCACAACCTGTGAGACCTCCCAGTAAGTGATTCTCTATAGATAATAGAGCAGGATCAGGTTTGAATTTGCCTATAAGATCTACAGTGATTTTCTGAAATTCTGAAGAGATAACATTTACTAGACCTCCTCCCTCAGAAAGGAAGTCCTGTTTTTTTGTGCCTCCTTAGCACCCCTGAACGAATTTTCTTAAACAGAAAATATCACCCTTTCCCAGCATAAAGATGAACTAGAGCACCTTTCTCAGCACTTCTTTCCCAAATGGATTGCTTGATATTTATTATGTATCACTCTGTTATTAATTCCTTCAGGTATCATTGCAGGGACTGCATGACCTCATCTGAGGTGGGGGCTGGAGAATTATAGACAAAGTATTATCAGGAACCTAGTTCTCACATCTATTGCAGCTTCAGTTAGATGTTTGCTTAATAGTCTGAGAGGCAAGATTTATCTCCGTGCCACCTCTTAAACTTAACAGATGTAATTTTTGTAGTAGAGTAGTATACAGATTTGCTGTAGTGGTTTCGATGCTGGCCTAGAAACCAGGAGACATTCTAGTTCTACTTTAGGCATGACAACCTAAAGGTTGTCTTTAGGCTGGGTGACTTTGGGCCAGTCCCTCCCTTTCTCAGCCTAACCAACCTCAGAAGGTTGTTGTTGCAGGGAAAATAGGAGGAGGAAGCAATATTAAGTTAGTTTGCTGCTTTAAGTTACTTATAAAGTAATAAGGGAGGAATAAAAAAATCAAATCACCAAACACAATCATCCTTGGGAACCTCTCCAGTTGGTAAAAGTATAAAACTGTTACTTATTCCATATTTTCTTGAGGAAGATTGACAGGAGAATCCATCTTTTAAGATGATGGTACTATCTGCACTTTTTAATGTTCTGATTTTATGAATAATTAACCTTTTTTTAAAATACATGTTGCCTCATAGAATTCTAACATAGTTTAGAATTCAATTACTTGTGGTTTAACATGCATACATGTTAATGTGCGCATACACATTAAGGCACAGTGGCACAAGCAGTTAAGAGCTCGGCTTGCCAGCTGGAAGGTCAGCAGCCCGAGTTGAAGACCCAGTGTTGCAATGCAGCAGGGTGAGCTCCTGCTCTTCCGCCTCAGCTCCTGCTCTTCCGCCTCAGCTCCTGCCAACCCAGCAGTCTGAAAGCAGCAAACACAAGTAGATAAATGGGTATCCCTTTGGGGGGAAGCTAGCTGGCAGAGAGGGGAGCAGGAAGTCTGTGCTGGACCTGCCTGAGTTCAAGGGCAGAGCCAGAGTCGCGGAGGAAGCCCCCGCCCAGATGTGAAACACTGCTGGTCAGCTAAGGGAGACAGGGTTTAATGTTAAAAAAAAATGTTAAAAATGTTAAAAAATATTGATTGTGAGCTGCCAAGAGTCGGTTAGGAAATTGGTGGCATATAAATATGATAAATACATACATACATACATACATACATTCTATTACAGATGGGCCTATATCCATGCCAAATGTGTCTCTGGGCCGTATGCAGTCATCTCAAGGTATTTAACATACATTGCCTTCTCTTTTTCTCAGCAACTCTGCTGTGAATTTTGTTTTTGGCCAGGGTACCCTACCTGGCCTCTCCATTGGCACTTGTTCCATTCTCTCCTAAGTAAATTGCTCAATTTCCCAGTAAATTCTCTAGATCTCCAAATTTTACTTGGAATTTCATTGTCCATTGTATCTGAAGCAATTTTCATTTTTTGCTAAATGGCATAAATTATGTTTTATGTCATTTGAATGAATTTATGCCATTCACTCTATCACACAAATGACATAAATTATGTCCAATAGTTAAATTCTGACTTAACAAACTTTCCTTCCTCCCAAATTGTCCATTCAGTTGAAGTTTACTGTAATCAACTTTCCTTGCAGAAACTTCAGAGGTTCTGCTGATAAAAAGATAGTATCTTTGTTCTGAAAAGTGTGATAAAAAGAAAAGTCTAGGAGTTATGGAAACTTTTCTTAATAGGACTTTATGGGATCAAAATACATATGTTTGCCGCCTTGAATTGTTTATAAATATAATAAAGGCGGGATATAAATAAATAAAATTTTAAAAATCTAGAAAAATGGTAAAACTTGCCAAAATCAGCTTTAACCTGATAGGCTTCTGCAAAGAGGCAGAATACCTATATTCATCTTTTTTAAAAAATAAATAGGTGATGCAGTTGGCTGTGCATCATTGTGTGGACATTTAAGTGGACATTTGAATCTTCATTAAAACAAAGCATCCTTTGGAAGATTTGCACAGTCTTATAAACTGATGCTATGCCTTCACAAAGTCTTACACACAACTATCTGAAAGTCATTTCCCTTTGGTATGATCTACAGATGTTAGCTATTCTGTACAATCTCCATACTGTCCTATAGATGTGGACATTAATATTTCCAAAGTAGAGGCATAAGAGGAATAACTGAAGAGAAAGTAGTCCTCAGGAATGAAAAATAAGAAAACACAATATCTTACCTTTATCATTTCTGATTACCCCTTAGAACTGAATATTGCTCTTTGTTGCAGAAAGTAGTTTTACAAGCTTGTCAGTGTCAATGGTATTATAGGCAAAATAGTTTTATTAAACTTCATCTTTCTACAGGTGCAATAAATAAAAACTTTGCTTTCAGATGTATCACGCAGACATATTCAAAACAGGAGGAAAGGAGAAGTAATTTGAAACTCTTGTGGCAGGCCTTTTCTTCTTCAGGATCCCCAGGAAAAGAAAATTGCAATACTTATAATAAAGTAAATCAAGCTATTCTGGGGCCAACCCGTTTGACCTAAAGGCAACAGTTACTTTCAAAGGCCTGCAAAAGAGTTATTTTCTGAACCTCTTGATGCCCCCTACCCTCTCCAGCTGAGGAATTGCAGCTGGACAGTCCTTTGTTGGCTCCTGTTGGAAAAGCAGGCAGCCAGGGCTCGGAGGGCTTTGCCCAGTTTTAGCTCATGTGCCATTTGCAGCCTTACCTAGGACAAGGAATATTGAATGGTCACTGTTTTCCTCCAGGTCCCACCACTAGTTCCATGAGGGCAACCAGCAGAGTTTCACTCTCATATCTAGACTGGGATTCTGACTGCTAAAGATTCAGTTGACTCATACGAAGTTAATTGGATTTCATTGGGCTTCTACAATGTTTGCCCAAAGTGTTGTTTCTTCCTGTTTGTTTACTGAACTGCCTGGGCCAGGTTTTCCTGCCCATTTGAGGTCTGAGTAGGGCTTGGATGTTGTGTTTCTAATGAGCTATTCTGGGGGTACATTTTGCAGGAGTGAATCAGTTTAACTCCATGTCCATAGGGAATGCCCAAATGCCTCCGGTATCAGTCGGGCCTCGTGCTGCTTCTCCACTGAACCACCCTGTTCAGATGAACTCCATGGCCTCTGTTTCAACGGTTTGTATTGTATTATTTTTCTTCCTGTTGTTCAGTTTTTAGAATACTTTCAGAAAGTCAATTCAGCTGTTGGTTGCTTTACATCCTTTCCAGGATCGCCACATTGGAATTTTCAGCTAATGCGTTTTATTGTAATATTTACTGATTTTCTGATACTACAGCATCTGATATTATCTAATTACCAGGCTAAAGTAGTGAGTATCCTTTTGATCCCACCTACCTCTAAATTACAAAAGAGAACCTTACACTATACAGTGTAAGCCATTTAAAAGAGTGTTGCATTTAGTTCAGAGTTTCACTGCAAAGCCTTTCTTTTTTTTTTTGTAGTTTATTTATTTAAGAAAATTTATATGGCCATTCAACTCACTCTCAATGACTCCGGGTGGCTTGCAAAAATAAAAACTCCAGTATAAAGCCCCAGTAACTCCCCCAACCCTGGTAGCAACAGTCAGATCAGCCACTTGATGGACTTCATTTCATTCTGGGGCCCATTGACAAATAATATATGTACCTCCTGAAACCTGTGGTCCAGAACCCTAATGTAGGTAGGCTGTTTTGTTTACTAGATGGCTCTGTCTCCTTCCCGAATGCCTCAGTCCCAAAATGTGATGGGAGCTCATTCTGGCAACCTCTTGGGTCAACCCACTAGCCAAGCCCAGTTCCTGTCCCAGAATCAATTTCCTGCGTCTAGTGGAGTTCTGAATGTCAACAGCACAGGCCTAGGGCAGTCAGCAACACAGGCTGGAGTAGTACAGGTATGTTTTATTGGTTTCAAAAAATTTTGGGTAGCTACTTACAAAATATGGAGTCTTTTACTAAATGTTAGTTGGGAGCACAATGATGTGTGTGTGTGAGAGAGAGAGAGAGAGAGAGTGAATCTCCATGCAAGACTTTGGTGAACTTTTATAATATCATGTTAATTGTAGATTTTTCTAACAGGGTCAGCTTCCTGGCAGTGCTCTTCCTAACTCAGTAACCATAATGGGATCACAAAATAATCAGCTTTCATGTCCTCCAGTGAGCCAGTCACCACTTCATCAAGCTGCACCCCCTTTATCCACCATGGCTGGAGTGCCACCTCTTCCACACCAAACTCCTCCAGGACTTACTCCACCACAGTCAGTTGTGCCTGCCCAGCCATCCACCCCTGCCTCTTCTTCAGGACAAGCCTCCACCACAGCAGCCAGCTCAGTTCCCAATGCCATGCAGATACAAAGCATCCCTTCGGGGCAAATGGCAACACCGGCTCAGGTTACCCCACAGCCTCAGACCCCTGTGCATCCTCCGTCTGTGCCAACCCCACAACCTCTGCAGCCACAACCACCACCAATATCAATCCAAGCTCCTGGTACTCCGGTAAGTGTTTCATCTTTCCCATCTCTGCTTTCTGGGATTGGAAGCTCCTTGGAAACTAAACATCAAGTGAAGCAGCAGTATCCAAACTTGTGCTCCAGGATAAAAATCTAGGTTGGGGTGAGGGCTCAAGCGAGGAATTAGCCTAGAGTCGCTTGAGCCCTACTCCCAACCTAAACTGTTACTCTCCAACAAATCCCTTCTTTAAATTCTGCCATAGTCCTTCAAATATATTATTAAGCAGCTTATAGTAAAAAGGTTAGGAGGCAGATAGTTTTCTGACTTAGAATAACTTCCTTTTGAGGTTTCTAAGATGACTAGACAAAGCAGATTCACTATATAGAGATGTCCATAGACAGCCTTCCCAGTTTAATGTTGCAGATTCGGTGACATTCTTTAAAGCCAGTTTTTCATGTTCAGCATTTTTTTTATTTTTCTTCCTCCCTCCCTCCCTCCCTCCCTTCTTTCCTTCTTTCCAGCTGTCCCAAGCTGCAGCAAATACTGACAATAAAATACCTACACCAGGCTCTGTTGCCAGTGTTGATGTCAGTGCCCAGCAACTTGGTCAGGAAACACAAATCCAAGAAAATAAGCCAGAAGTCATGATGGAAAAGGCTGACTCAGAATATGGTGAAGCTCAGCTAGAGCCAAAACCTGAGGTAATTGAAAGCCAAATCATTATCAGTAGGTTAACAAAAAGCATGACCTACTCTTTCTTACCTGAAAAAAATGGATAATCTAGGACTCTACTTCCCCTTTGTTTTTCAGTTGGAGGAAGACATACCAGGACCTCTACGAACCAAAGAAGAAACTAATGGGGTAGACAGCAAGCAAGAGTCAATGGAGGTAGAAGGAAAAAAATCAGAGCTAAAAGAGGAGGAGGATGGGAACAGCAATGGCACTACATTACAGTCTACATCACCATCTCAGTCACGGAAAAAAAGTAAGTCTGCACCTCTATAACTCTTGAATACCTTCTGAGCCTTGACAATCTCTAGAGGAAAAGTATATTCTTCATGAATAGGGTCATCTTTTATTAACTTTAATCATTGTTTCTCCAACAATATATCTTTTGTTTTTTCTTAAAACTGCCTGAGCAAGGGGTCAGGGATCATTGCATCTTTTGTTATTAAGTTTCTTCAATGCAATATACCTTTATGAAGACTAAAAAACTTCATGAAAAATATAAAAATGACTTGTGGTTAATTGCATTAATTGTAAGGTAAACTGCTTTCAGTTATGGGAATTTAGAGCAGTGTGGAAATGTCTTGATGTATAGACAGATGGATAATAAAAGGATATCTTTTCAACAGTCTTTAAACCTGAAGAGTTGCGTCAGGCCCTCATGCCTACCTTGGAAGCTTTGTATCGCCAGGATCCAGAATCTTTACCTTTCAGGCAGCCTGTGGATCCTCAGCTCTTAGGTATTCCGGTGAGTGAGCAAACATAAGGAAATTAGCTTATTTCTTCTGGCCATGCATAAATCTATCTTTGTTAATTAGAGTACCCATCTGACTAAAGAATGGATCCCTTTTTTAGTTGCGATGGACCACAGGAAATACCAGGCTTTGTTACTTTGAAAGGCTTCCAGGATATACCTCTGGAGGATCCTTACATCTGTTTCCACAATCAGTTTGAATTGAAGATAATTGTTTTGCCTTTT
>JANHZU010008985.1:0-14451 GCA_032468055.1 Acrochordus granulatus | reverse complement strand
TCCTCAGCCAGCTGCTGGCTGAGGAATTCTGGGAGTTGAAGTCCACACATCTTAAAGGTTGGACACCTCTGTTGTAAATCAACAGAGGTGTTTGCAAGGAGGGGATGTTCAAAAATTCAAGATGGCAGCCACAACCCTGGGATTGAAAACCTACCCCTTTCTTACATGTATATTCTATGATCACCCTCCTTTTTCAAAGGAAGTTGTGGAAAACCTGGCAAAAAGCAAACTGTAATTTTTTTCCATGCTTCATTGGCCCTGCAAGACTACTTGGCATCTAAAGAGCTAGAAGGACAATCCATTTTATCTGCTGATCAGACTTTTGCCAAGCAGGCCAAGGCGATTGCAAGTAGGACCTGCAAGGAGGACCCGATTCTTTCTCAGGAAAGATTGTAGGCCCTTTAGTGAGGCCAGTGGTTCCACTGCTCCTGTTTACTACCACAGCAGTTCATGGCTGGAGATATTGGGTGAGTCTTTCTGTGTTGATCCCTTCAAGATACTGTGCTAGGCTGAAAGAAGCAGGCCCGGACAGCCCAATTCTAATGAAAAGGTTTCTTGAAGTTACAAATTTACAAGAATTTTTCCAACTGCCTGCCCAACACCAGGATTTCCCTGATAAGCCTAATAGTCTTCAGAAGGGGTTGGATCTTTGGCATTTGTGCATGTGCAGAGACTTCAAACTGATCCCGCTCTTCATTTCTGCCTGAGCCTCTCCTCCTCCCACATACTGGTAGAATTTTGGATTTTTTTTTGTTTTCAGCTGAGAAGGCTGAGGCTTCTTTGTGGGCAATTCAGCTACAGAGAGAAATTCAAGAACAAATGAAACAGAGGGCCAAGGAACAGAGATTTGAGGAACAACAAAACCAGCTGTTGGTCAAGACAGAGGAAGACAGGAAGAGGATTTGGAGCGAGTATGAATGTCACCTGAACCAACAGATGCAGGTAATAATTTTCACCGTTGTTTCTGTGTGTCTGACTTGCTTTTCTCTGTGGCTTCAGGGACACGTGGAATTACAAAGGGAATCCAGACTACACTCCACCACATCAGAAGCACAATGCTGGTTTCACTTAGCTTAATGACTAAGTTGCTGAGGCCAATTGTGGTCAATAAATGAGGACTACCTGTACTTAGTTATAGACATAATAATTTTTATGTAAAGTTCCTTGCGACCTGAAAATTATTTCAAGGATTCCCCCAGGGTAAATAGCTTGAGAAACGTTATATTAGAGAGATCAGCTGCAAATGAACTGCAAATGAACTTTTGAGCTGAACCAGAAAGTGGAGATGTATCTATAAAGATAAATGGATTCCATTTTTCTGCTATGCATTTTTTAATGTTTTACTAAGTAGCCTTGAATTGATTATACTTTTACATAGTATTGTAAGCTACAAACTGGCCAAATGACGGCTTACCTCGGTGTGCAGATTCAGCCAAACAAGTGGCACTCAAATGCCTCAAGTTGTGCATTTCCTAAAACTATAAACGGCCGAGATAGAATATTGGGGACAATCCGTGACCGACCTTGTGCAAGTGACGCACGAAGAAACAAGAACTGCAAGCGGCTCCGTGCATCTCTGCATAAAATGCTCATGCCGAGATCATTCACACAAACGGATGGCGCCGGCACACCCAGAAAATCACAGCGGGAAAGATCCGGCTCGCGGGTCGCAGAGAGGACTCCAGCCGCTCCGCCTACGGGGCACCCCGCCTGCCGAGAAGTCGTCCCCTTTCCAGCAGGCGAAGCGGACGTAATAGTCCTTTCGGTTTCGGCCGCCCCTGCTTTATAAACGCCGCGCGGCGAGGGCGGGAGGGACCGAGCCGCGTAAGCTTCGGAGGGACCCGATGGGCGGCCCGGCCGATTTCCTTCGCAGAGACGGTAAAGCAGGGAACGAGGCCAGGCTCCGGTCGCTTTTCCCCGGGTCCCCTTCGGTCTCTGGTACTTCACTGCAGCTGCAGGGGAGCTCTGGGGTCTTCCGAAGGGCTGGGAGGCTTCCCCTTCGAATCAGACGCGGGGCTCCCTTCCCGAAGACCCGCGATACAGAGACTCCCCCCGAACCCCGGGGCGGGGGAGTGACGGGCCGGGGGGGGGTCCGTGGCGGGACGGAGAGGTTCCTGCTCGTCGGCCAGGTGCGGGAGGCGGCGCGGGGCTCCCGGCCGAGCTGCTGCTGGGAAGGGGCGGGAACGTGGTCCGGTTTGGGCCGGGGAGTTGGGGACCGTCCCTGCCTTCGGATCGGGTCCGCCATCAGGCGCTGGCTTGGCTCTGAATGAAAGCGGGGTGTCCTCCAGAGGTCCGAGGGAAGAGGGCTGGAGAGGGCGTCAGTCGGGGACTGCAGAGCCCATACGCCCGCTGGCCTGAGAGGGGCTCGCTGTTGCTTGCAGGTCGTGCGGTTGGGTGAAGGCTCTTTCGCGTTCTTCCTTTGGGGTCTTCCTGCGAAGAGCGCTCCGGCTCGCCTCCGACGGCTCCGCTCGTCGTCTTTCTAACCATCCCCGCTCTGCGGCCGCGCCTCCGCCGCGCCCCGAGGTGCTGATGGAAGCTCCGGTGTGCCTGATAGAGAACGGGGCGGGGGGTCTCCGGGCCTGCCCGGAGGCCCTTCGGCTGCTCTCTGAGATCCGGCGGCCGGTGGTGGTGGTGGCCATCGTGGGGCTGTACCGCACGGGCAAGTCCTACCTGATGAACAAGTTGGCTGGCAGAAGCTCAGGTGAGAAGGAGCGCAACGGGCGAGGGCGCGTGCCGGCGTGTTTGGTTCGCGCACGGCCGGGGAGCGGACCGTCTCTGTGCCCGGTCGGCGTCCTGGCGGCCGACCGTCGTTGGCTCTTTTGCTGCGCCGGTCCGCCGCGAGGGGGCGGGCCAACTCCGCCGCGGCCGGTCGGCGCCGCGCTTGCGGGGAAGTCGGCTCGTCCGCGGCTTTTTCCGCCGTCGGTCGCAGCCGATCGGCCGCTGCCAGCTGTCCCCCAAACAAATGGCGGCGCCCGTTGAGCTGCTTGCGGAGGTCCGCTTCCGAGCTGCGGGGCGGCAGCGGCCCGGGGCAAGCGGCGGGAGCCCCCTCCGTCCCGCGGGGCTGGCCTCGGAGCGCTGGGGGACCGCTGCGCCGCGAACGAAGCGATGCGGGCGGTGGGAAAATGAACTCCCCCGACTGCAGCCGGGCTTTTCCTTCCTGAAATGTCCATTGTGAACGGTCCTCCTCCAGTGGCGAGGAGCCCTTTGCAGAACTTCGCTTTGTTTTGTCGGCTACGACTGCAAGCGATCGGCCTCACGGGCACACCAGGCAGGAAACAGCCAAGTGAGCCAAGTTTGCTTTAGGGTAAAGTTACATTAAGAGAATCTTCTGATCTTGAAGAAAGGACAGTTCTTCCCCCCACCCCACCCCACCCCGGTCACTTTTACAGCCCGAGAAAGTAGGGAGGGCATCTTCTTGCCCCATCCATTGTCCATCTGTGGGCTGTGCTGTCTCTTCTCTGACCTCTTTCCTCAGACTCCCAGGAGCCATTTCTGAAGCTTTAAATCTCTGATTTAACCAATGGATGCTTGTAACTCTGTCTGCTCCGGGAATTATTTTTAGCTTTTGAGAAATTTAGCCCCCCTTTTCTTCTGATAGGTCTTGTGCTTCCTGGTATATTCATTTCGTTTCCATTTGGGAAATTGTACCCTTGAATAACTTCCTTTTGGAAGATGTAAAGACAGGGGCAACCATAAAAACTCATGGTGAAAAGCTGAGTCTGATTAACTACCTGGAGCTCCCACATTACAGAGTGATGCATTTCAGATCTAAACTATCGCATATATTTCCATCTGTAGGTTTCTCTTTGGGCTCCACGGTGGAAGCAAAAACGAAAGGAATCTGGATGTGGTGTGTTCCCTATCCAGAAAGGCCTGATCAAACTCTTGTCCTTCTGGATACCGAGGGCTTAGGTGATGTGGAAAAGGTGATTTTGTACTGTGTGTTTCTTTGTATAAAACACCACACCAGTGAGGTTCCTGTTGTGCAAGCAGTACAGGTAATCTTGGATTTACAGTCATTCATGTAGTGATGATTCAACATTACAGTAGCCCTGAAAATAGTTACTTACACCTGGTATTTGCACTTAACGACAATTGCAGAGACCTCGTAGTCACATGATCAAAATTTGAGTAGTTGGCAACTGCATGTATTTATGATGGTTATGGTGTCTTGGGTCATGTGATTGCCATTTGCAACCTTCCTGGCCAGCTTTGGATGAGCAAAGTCAATGGAGGAAGCTGGATTCCCTTAACAACCGTGTGATTTATTGAACAATTGCAATGATTTGCTTAACAATGGTGACCAAAAGGGTCGTAGGTTCAGGCACGACTCACTTAACAACAGCCTTGCTCTGATTGTGGTTGTAAGTTGAGGACTACTATATCACAGATGACTTTCTAGAAAGAAGATTTCAATATTAGCATGAAGAGTTGGGCTACTATATACCATGGCCACTCATTGTTCCTAAACTAGAACTTCCAGCATCCTGAGACTGTCTGAATAGATAAATGAATGCTGGACTGGTGAATGAAAGGTATCTTGTTCTTATAACAAGATTTTTACCTTAAAACAGGAACAGATGCGCTCAGCAGAAGTCAGAAACAGGTCATAACTTATCCTTGTCCATCCTTAGGGCAGTTCTGAAAACGATGCTTGGCTCTTCGCTTTGGCCGTGCTACTGAGCAGCACCCTCATCTACAACAGTGTGGGGACCATTGATCAGACTGCTCTGGAGAAGCTGCAGTATCCTTCTAAAGAGCGTTGCGCTATGCAGTTCGATTTGGAGCAAGGCAGCTTTCAGGCGCATCCTATCCCATCCGCTGCATTTCCCCGACATGCTAAGGTTGATTAACTTAAACGTTGACTGGCTTACACGTCAGTGTATTGTGCAGACACAGAAAATGGGTTAAGGCTTAAGGTTACCTTATAAAGAAAATCTGTTAAATGAACCACACTGTTCTTCAAAGGGATCATTTTGTTTTACTTTGGGAAGTGTAATTTTATTGAAAATGTGGAAAAGAAGATCAAATATAAGAGTAAGAAAAAGAAAAAAGGAAGGAAGAATAAAAGAAGGAAGAGAAAAAAGGAAGACCGTTTTGTTTTCAATAATTCAATACATTCCAAATGGTCTCCACTGTTGTCAGTCAATCCCATGTTTCCCATTGCATTTAAAATTAGCATGGCATAATTCAGGAATGTTTCAGTAGTACTGAGGTGTACGGCACTTACCCTCTTTGACAGTGGAGATGGAGAAATCTGTGGATAGCCCAAGGCATATCTTTGTTTGTTTATTTCATTTATTTGCCGGCCAACTCTCTATAAGTGACTCTGGGTGGCTCACAATAAAAACACTTGTATAAACGGAAACAAACAAGTAAATCAACACTAAAATAAAAATAACAAAAGAAGAATGAGATATACTTGGTAATTATAATTATAATTATTATAGTATAGTATATTGATATACAATGCATTTTAATAAATAATGATTTATAATTAGTGTTTTGATACCATGCTGCTGGTAAATCACCTGCAGACTTGCAAGATTCTGTTACTATAGCTGTTCTAATAAAAGTAGCTTTACCTGATAGGGCTGACTTCAAAAAATTGATTCATACTCAAATGTAAATATTAAGAAGAGAATTTTGGCACATAAATGTAAAAGTGGAAGCTATTAGTTCAAAATAAATGGTGTTTAGGAACCAGTCGAATGATCTACTCCTTATCGCAACAAAGTTTAAAAAACAGGCATCTGGACTGGATTTTTCTCAAGTCGAAGACGTTTTGCCTTTAATCCAAAAGGCTTTCTCAATCACTTAATCACTGTTACTTGTTTCAGATGTTAGGGACAATCATTTCTACCTCAAATCCCGTTGAAAATGAATTTTTGGTGAATATTTTTGGGGGTGTGGAACGGATCGTCCGACTTTCCATTGTTTCCTATGGGAAACATCATTTCAGTTTAAGAGCATTTCGCACTAAGAGTGTTCTTCCGGAACAGGTTAGTCTTGTCTTGCGAGGCTCCACTGTACCTTACTTACTGCCATTTTAATTTTGATAGTTTAGTAAGTTGGTTATAGTTGGTACAGAATGATTTTTTAAATTCTACCAATAATACACTTCATTTAATTTTTTTCACTATATAAGGAATATGTAATAAATATAATGATGGCTGTATTTTACCTAGGTGAATATTTCTCTTGATATGGATCAGTTAAAAGAAGAAATTGCTTTTTTAAAAAACATGCATGTTACAAAACTGGAAAGGTTTGATCCAGAATGTACTAGCAGCATGGGAAATGACACCAGAAGGTCTTACTCATATGAAAGCTATGGTGAAAATGTAAAACTGCTGATGGACTGGGTGAATGTTGTCTGTGGGTTTTATGGTATTAAGGTAAATAATTATTTCTTCAAACAACTACAAAGCGCACTATTCTGAGTTTGATAATTAGAGTTAACCAAATTTTTAAAAAGTGAATTAAAATTCTAAGGAAAGTATGGTTGATTATGTATTTGTTTTTATAATGAATTATTACTGTTGTAACAAATAAAAATTAAAATATTAAAGTAACAGTTTATTATGATTGAAGCGCTAAGAGTATAGCATTTGCCACTGTGCTATCTTGGTATGCTTCATTGCTGGATTGCATCCCACGGAGTTGCTTGCTAATGGGAGAATAATGATGATGATTTAAAGCAAATTATGTCAAAGAAAGAAAGAAAAGAATAAGTACAAAATGGCCTGGTGATTCAAAAGCATATTGCATATTGTTAAATTATTTGTCTGTAAATTACTTTGATTAAGAGATTATAGAAATTTGTTGTGTAATATATTAATATTACACAAGTGCGCTCACAATATTCTCTAGGGTAGGAGTTTCGAAACTGGCATGTTTCCTTCTGGATTTTTTTTGTTTTGTTTTGTTTTTAGAAGTGCTCGGCTCTCCCCACCCATCATTTCAGGCTGCCTGATAACAACAAATTTCCATTCATACTTAACTTATAGCTAAAATAACACACAATATTTATTTTTATTTATAATTAAAATGCATACATTTTTCTTGTTACAAAAAGAAAATCTAATAAAGTAGTACTTCTACTTCTAGTAGAAATAAAATGAATTTGCCCTTCCATTCTCCTTCCTATTAGCTGGCCTAACTCCTGTCTTTCTGCCACAGTCTATCATTATTCACAGAGTCCTTTTCTTTCCTATCAGCTGGCCTAGCCCTCAATGCTAACCTGACTTAAAAAACAATAATTTTAGGGCAGTGCATAAGAAAGGATAATTTTCTATATTTAGATTGCTATACAAAAAATCTTTGTAAAAAATAGATGAATAGGCCGTAAGTAAATTATCTTAGAAGGAATGGTTCAAAACTGCTCTAATACATACATTAGACTTATAACTACCACAGAGCTACCAGTGGGAGCAATCACTTTTTATTTTTCTTTACCCTAGGTGGAAAATTTTACAGTGTCCTTTTCAGACGGAAGAGTATTATGCTATTTGATTCATCATTATCACCCACGTTATGTGCCTTTAGAAGCTATATGTAAACGCACTACTCAAACAGTAGAATGTACCAGAAGTGGCACTTTTGCACTCAATTCCTCTTCTGAGTCTGATGCTTCTCTAAATGTAATCAGTGCAACTTTTGTTCAAAGTGAGTTCATTAAAAATAAGAGTTTTAAAGCAGGTTGAAAATATGAATTACTGCTATTTCTGCTTCAATATATTTTATTTTTCATGTTTCCACTTACAAAGCTATAAGTACTTCAGTGCTTTATAAAGAACTTCTTGACAATGAAAAAATAAATTTTCAACTGATCAATGCTGCGGTTTCTGATCTGGGAGGTGTTCCAGCTATGATTCAGCATTCAGACATGTCTAATACAATACCTGATGAGAAGGTAATTGGTCAGGTCATTAAAGTTCAAAGTTGTTTTGTTTGCTCACAGTAAAATAATTTTTTGTCTGTATGCTCTCTTTAGGTAGTCATTACCTATGTGTCATTTTTGTGTTCAAGACTTTTAAGTCTTTCTAAAGAGATTCGAGCAGCTCAGCTGATACAGTCTGCTTGGAGAAAACACAGATTGAAAATAAAACTTGCTCAGGTATTGAGCTGCTTTCTGTTTTGTCAACTCAAGTTCCTGCTGCTGGCAGGAAATATGATTGTTTATATTTTTTTCTCAGACCAAGAAGCAACAATCTAATGCAGTAGTTACAATTCAGAAGCACTGGAGAAGATATTTGGCTGTATTGGAACTTCAGAAATTAAAAAAGGCAAAGCAGCAAAAAACTGGAAAAATTGAAATCCAGGTATAATTGACTTCATATAAAACCATTTCATCAAAATAAATCATTATTTCTTAATAAATTTATTTTCTTAAAAAATCAAGATTTTTTAAGAACTATGGTTTTCATTCCTCAAGTCATTAGATTTCAAGTACATAAAGGTTTTAGTAGTGGATTATTTTCTGGTCTTTTTTCATAAAAATTATTTAACAAACATAAAATACATATTTTTTGTTCTCTTCTTCTCTGATTCAGAGACGGCAAGATGCTGTAACTGTCCTTCAAGCTTGGTACAGAATGAAGAGAGAAAGACAGCGTTTTTTAAAGATGTCTGGAACTGCATCTGTCATTCAAATGCACTATCGTGCATATAGAGAACAAAATTTTCAGAGACAGAAGTTTTTGCAAATAAAAAAGGCAACTTTGTGTTTGCAAGCAAGCTACAGGGGCTGTAAAGTACGAAGAATGCTAAGACACCAAAACATAGCTGCTACTAAAATCCAGGCTGTATACAGAGCTTACGCTGCTAGAAAGAAATACCAAAGTTTGGTTCAAGCTTCCATTGTGATTCAGAAATGGTACAGGACTTCTAAAAATGGGTACAAAATAAGAAAAAGATTTTTGAAGACAAAGGCAGCTGTGATTTCCTTGCAGGCAGCTTTGCGTGGTTGGCAAGTAAGAAAATGGCTTCAGAAGCAATGTGCTGCTGCAATTACTATACAATCTGCCTATAGAAAATATAAAGCAATGAAAAAATTCAGAATGGTGAGATGTGCTGTTCTAACTATACAGCAGCATTATCGGGCTCACCTCGCATCAAGTAAAAAACAGCAACAGGAATCTATTGTTCTTCTCAATAGCACCATATTACTCCAGGCAGCTTGTAGAGGAATTGTTGTGAGGAGGCAAACAGAAAGCCAGTGTCAGGCTGCAGTGATTATTCAGTCCTATTATAAGATGCATGTGAACCAAGCCAAGTTTCAACATTTCAGGGAAGCTGCAGTTACAATTCAGAGATGGTATCGTGCTTCTATTCAAGCCCACAATGCACGACAAAAATATCTTGTTTTAAAGGAAGCAACTGTTAAAATTCAGGCAATTTACCGAAGTTTGAGAGAAAGGCGAAAAATCCAATGCATGAACCAGGCAGCTATTTGTATCCAAGCCATGTTTAGAATGCATCGGAGAAATGTTCAATATAGAACACTGAAAAGGTCAGCTAGTGTAATTCAAGCACAATACAGAGCTTTCTGCAGAGGACAAAAAGATCGGAAAAAATATCTGGCACAAAGAAAGTCATCTCTCATCCTTCAAGCAGCCTACAGAGGCATGAAAATTAGACAGGAATTGAAAACTAGACAGCGGTGTATAATAGTTATGCAGTCATATTATCGAATGTACAGAGAACGGAAAGCTTATTTAAAGTTAATTGCAGCAACAAAAGTGATTCAGCAGTGGTATCGTGCTTCCAGAGATACAAATGCTCAGGTGCATAAATACAAAATGATGAAGATTTCTGCTGTCCAAATCCAGGCTGCTTTCCGAGGTATGAAAATTAGAGTCTATTTGAAAAAGATGCATATAGCTGCCATCATCATTCAAAGAAATTTTAAAGCTTTCATTCAGAGGCGTAATTTTATTTTTCTTAAATCTGCTGCTGTGACAATTCAGAGGAAGTACCGAGCAGCAGTACTCTCAAAACAGCAACATGAGAAGTTTCTTAATTTACGTAGAGCAGCGATCATAATACAGTCTACTGTCAGAGGCCTGCTTGCTAGGAAATGTGGAAAGCAAATGCATCTGGCTGCTACAGTTATCCAGGCAACCTTTAGAATGCACATAGTCTGCACTCAGTACAGAATAATGAAGTCTGCTTCGGTTGTAATTCAGCAACATTATAGAGCCTACCGAAAAACTAAACAAACCAGAGACTTCTATTTAAAACAGCATCACTCTGCTTTAGTTCTTCAGGCAATTTACAGAGGAATGAAAGTTAGGCATATGGTAAAGAAAAAACATGAAGCTGCAATAGTCATACAGAGTAACTATCGAAGACACAGGCAGTGGAAATCCTACAAAAAAATTAATTGGGCAGTCAGAATCATCCAGATAAAAGTCAGAGCTAACAAAGAGAGCAAAATTGCAGTCCAGCAATATTCTTTAATTAAAAAGGCTACCATCTACATTCAGAAAGCTTTCCGCAAGATGAAGGCAAGAAGATATCAAAAAAGACAAGAAGCTGCTATTGTGCTTCAGAGAAATTTTAAAATGCAAAGAGCACGTAAAAATTACCTCACCTTAAAAGCAGCTACTATATTTCTTCAGAGAAAGTACAGGGCATTGGTTATGATGAGAAGTCAAGCTAAAGAATATACTTTTGTTCGTGCAAAAGTTATTTGTGTGCAGTCTTTCTACAGAGGTTTTAAAGTACGGAAAGAAATTAAATGCTTGCATTTAGCAGCAACAGTGATTCAGGCAACATTTAGAATGCACAAAGCAAAACTAGCTTACCAAAAACTGAGATATGCTGCTGTTACCATGCAGAAGTACTATCGAACACATCTAAAGGAGAAACATCAAAATGCACACCAAGCAATTAAATCTATAATAAATCAGGTCACTTCCAGAGAAACCAAAAGAGAGCTGGAATTGGACCCCATGCATATTTCAGCAACCATCATCCAGTCTCTTTATCGGATGTATGTACAGCAAAAACATTACAAATTGATATGCTGGGCTGTGAGAATTATTCAATCTGCTTATCGTGGAATGGTAGCACGCAAAAAAATCAAGAAAATGCATGCAGCAAAAAACAGTCAGTTTCATATTGCTGTGGATCATAGAACTGAAGCTATTGAATCAAAGACTCTCTGCCATACAAATGAAACCAGAGAGCAGTACCAGAAATTTTGGGATGCTGCACTTTTAATACAACAGCATTACCGATCTTACCTGACTATGAAACATCAATCAATGGTTTATTTACAGACACATAAGAGAATAATTCTTTTGCAAGCTACAGTGAGAGGTTTTATTGAACGGCAAAGGTTTTCCAGAATAAAAAGAAGTATAATAAAAATACAGGTATTCAAATCTTCAACTTTCTCCAGCATTGCTTCTAATTATTATAGAATAAGTTTGAATAAAATAACGTTTGATTCAATTTAATTTAAAAGCCAAATTATGTAAGTTCAGTACCATTAAGATACGGAATATTTTTTTTTTGCTGTTTCTCACCTCCTTTAGGCTACTGCTTTCATATTTTCCGTATTATAAAGCCATGAGTCATGTTCCTTTTTATCTTTAAAACAGAGATGGTATCGAGCAAACTGGCGGAGGAGGAGATACCTGCAATATCGTCAGAAAATTATTATTATACAGAGAATGTTTAGAAAATGGATGAGTTGCAGGAATTCTATGACTGGAGGTAGAATTCCAAAAGATGCAAACCCCAGAATTGTTAACAGTGGAATAACTAAATTTCAGGTAAGTGAACATTCCAGAAGAATTATACTGTTTAGGACTATGCATGAAAGGGAAATATATTAGGTTTCAAATTCAAAAGATTTTTTGTTTTGGAAATTCATTTACCTTCTTCAGGACCTGAAGTGTACCAGGTAACACCAGTCAGGTATAATATATATATATATAATAATAAAATATAAAATCAGTATATAATAATAAAAAAACAGTCAGCCTATAATAAAGTTTCTCTTATCCATGATTTGATTGTAGATAAGAGGGCTGACCTAGCCTACAGTATTAAAAACTGGTTGGGTACTGTGGGGGGTCAAGAGCTAGGTTTTTTTTTACATGACTGGTTTAAGTCAGTGTTTCTGGGAGGGGAAAGGTTGAGCCCTAGGCCTCTGCATGTGGGGTGCCTCACGGCTGAAGTCTCTCCTTTAAAATTTACCTGAGACCATTTGGTAAGGTCATTTGCTGGAATGCTGATGATATCTAGTTAAATATTTCTACCTGTAAGGTTCCAAAAACCAAGAAAGACACATTGAAATTCTCTAAGCATTTTCCTATATTGTTCCTCACCTACAGACAAAACCTTTCCAAACTAAAGCAAACTACTTGCACCATAAAACATATATTCTGGGAACTATTAAGGAGGAGCCATCTTCACCCTCTTTCTCCCACAAACTACCTAAACTGTAATGTCTCTTTCAACTCTGGAATGCAGTCCCTTCCTCCAGGGGATCCAGATAACATTCTGTCACACCATCCCAGGCTAGATAGCTGATGCTTTTGCAGTTCTGATTGAGGGGCTGGGGGCCGTGAGGATCTGGGGAGAGGAACTAACTTCAACTGAACCCTGGCAAAAAGGAGTGGCTTTTGATTTTTGACCCACAGTTTTAGGGAAATGTCATCTTTGACATTTGTGGTGGCACACGTGGCAAGGTGTGGTGGTGCAAGCAGTTAAGGCTGGAAGGTCAGCAGCCTGAGTTTTGAGACCTGGTGTTGCCATGCAACAGGGTGAGCTCCTGCTGTTTACCTCAGCTTCTGCCAACCTAGCAGTTTGAAAGCATCAAATGTAAGTAGATAAATAGGTATCGCCTACTTCAGTGGGAAAGGTAACAATGTCTGAGCACCTTTGGCATCTAAGTATGTCACCCACATGACATGGAAGTATCTTTGGATGAATGCTGGCTCTTTGGCTTGGAAATGGAGATGAGCACTGCACCCAAGACAGTCATGACTAGCAGGGAAACCTTTAACTTGCAGTTACTGCTTGATGACCAAGTGAAAGCTATGCTGGAGGGTCTTTGCACAGATTTGTCTTGTGCACCAATTGTGCCCATTTGGGAGGCTGTAGTTACACAAACTGCACTGGCTCCCCGTTTTCTTCTGGTGCAATTCAAGGTGGAAGTTATTACCTTTAAAGTGTTCATGGCATGGAATCAGGTTATCTGTTGGACTGCCTGTCCCTGAAAATATTTGTCTGTCCTACCAGACCAGATAGGGTGGGTGTATCCAGGTACCTTCCCTTAAATTTAACCATCTTGTGGAGCAGTCCTGGCCCTATGGAACACTCTTCTCTCTGAGATCCAACAGGCCCCTAACCTATCCTTCTGGAGAACACTTAAAACTTGGCTCTTCTCTCATACATTGGGATAGGACTAGGCCAGACTGGGATAAGAATATTGGTGCGTAAAAAAAGTGTGGCTGAGGTACCAGATTTTTGGTTTTTTGTTTTAAATTTTATTGTTGGTTTTTATACTGTTTTATTGGTTGTAAGATGTTTTGAGATGGGTGACTATACAGATATTTTAAATTAATAAAATAAAACAAGTTGAATGATTTGCTCTTGCTGTTTCAGATCAACTAACTAAAAACTTATAAAATATGGAAACAGTTTGATTTTGGTCTGGAATACTCTGAATTAGATCTAAAATCTTGAATATGGCTCAAGGATTATTGGAAATGTTTTATGAACAGGCTATTATCTAAAACCTTCTGTTTATGAATTCTAATTGAGTGACTTTCAGAAAATATTGGATAAAAACAATATTACTTGAAAAAAATGTGGCTTTTATTTTTAATTAAATAAAATTTAATTTTAAAAGAATGGAATTTTCTGTCTTTTTTATTCCTTAACATGTGACTTATTTGTCCCGTCTCCTTATAAGGCATTGTGGAGAGGATATTCTTGGAGGAAGAAGACTGATACTGAAGAAACCAGATCTCTGCGAGACAGCTTGATCATTGCCAATAAAGAAAGCAAAGAAGAAAAGAAGCTGTGTAATAGAACTGCAGTTGCTATTGACTATCTTCTTAAATACAAACACTTTTCTTATATTCTAGCAGCTCTAAAGGATCTGGGTTAGTAATTTGATTCAAGTGCAGTCTTTATTTTTAAATAATCAGTATACAGACATTCTTATATATACAAAGTTAAACACCCTTAAAATTGACAAATACTTTGAAAAACTAGTTATCGGTATCATTATTACTTTAGCACCTAGTGTCTAAATGAAAGAAAAGCAGAAAAGGATGATTAGGCCAAAATTAAAATGTTTCTGAAAGAAGCACTATTACTACTCTAATAAGCACTAATACTACTCTGTTTTGTTGTTCAGTCGCGCAGTCGTGTCTGACTCTTCGCGACCCCATGGACTGCATTACGCCAGGCCCCCCTGTCTTG
>JANHZU010008984.1:233914-246432 GCA_032468055.1 Acrochordus granulatus | reverse complement strand
GAATTCTGGGAGTTGAAGTCCACACATCTTAAAGTTGCCAAGGTTGGACACCCCTGGTCTAGTGAATATGGGGAAAGAGGAGGAGGGAGCACTATGTGGAAAGCCTTGAGCTCTGAAATAAAGGCAGGATGTATCATTTAGTCAACAACCTCAACACAATGCCAGCACTTTGCTTCATGCCCCCAGGCCATCTCAACTTTGAGATGTACCAATGAGACAAATATTCTCCCATTTACTGTTATTTCTATTTCCTTCCCCAGCACAGAATACTTGACTGAAAGCTGCTCCGCACAGAGATCTTCCCACTTCTTGCCCCTTCAACAGATAAAACAAAATGCTAATGCACTGCAGAAACCCAAGGACTTAAATGCTATCACCTACTTACAAGGATGGGAAGCACGCAGTTCTATGTAAAATTTCACCAACACTTGCAAAAATCCCGAGTTCCAAAGACTTAGTGTTCCCACCCACTGAAATGACTCGGTCATGCACGAATTTGTTCCCAAACCGGTGGAACAATAATGAATCAATAGTTAGGTGTCCACTCTTATTCAGAAAGTGGCTTCTACTCAGCTGCCTGAGCAGCAGATGCGGCAAGGCTGAGAAGGATTTGATATATAGAGTTGGTGCTATCTTTCCTCCTCAACACGTAGACATTACAGCTTTTAAAAGCAGACCCAGGGAAACAAGATGGCGGCTTTGTGATTAGGTTGGGGGGTGCCTATTGACATTCCCAAAACATGGACAGATGAAGAGTTCCCATCAAAGAAAGAAGCGCAGTTGAACTAAATTTGTAAATAAATCATGATATGATACCAACTTTCTCTGCCAGTTATGACACAGCCTACAGCCCCTGTGCTATGTCCATAAAGTGGTTGTTGCAGGTTTATACCCCAAGAACCAATTTTGGAGATTGGGAGTGGTGGTGGTGTCAAACAATTCCACAGAACTACATTTCCCAGAATTCTTAATGAAAGCCATGCCCATTTAAACATGCTCTAAACCAATGTGCAAGGAAATCAAAAGCCATAGAAATAACACCCTAGTTTTTTCTCGCAAAAGAAAAATACTTTAAAGGATTAAAAATACTGTGAATTCCTACACCGTCTTCCATGTAGACTACCTTTCCCACTTCTGTCATTTCTAGATGTGTGGGAATTGGCATCCCAAGACAGCTGGAGAACAGCATTTCTGGATAAGATGCCACAGCACTTGCTTATCTAAAACCACGATTAAGATGATTTTATAGCATTAAGATACAAGGCCTGTCTCTTTATATATACAAACACACACAGATGTACTTTTTTTCTTCCTGCACCGAGACTATACTACTTAAGTGGAACAACTAAATAGCCTATTTTCAGCAGTGTGGTTTTGGTTTCCCTCAAAAATCAAGAGAGAAATTAGAATGGGATGTAACTGTTCTAGTTCTCACCTCAGATAACCAGAATAACCCCAAACTGCACCACAGTTCAACCCATTTGCCTTATTTCAATGGTACAATTTAAGAAGCTTTTAAAAGGATGGAAATGAGATAAATCATAGGGTGCCTGGAAAAAGCATTATGCTCCATACCCACTCTTAAGACACCTAAACCTTTTGTGAGATCACCTGTAACTTTTCAGTAGGGTGAACAATAGCCCATATCTCTTCTCTAGGTACACTGTGGTCTGGTTGTGCCACAGCATGATACCTTAACACAACCATTATAAAACAGCTTATGGCCACAGTGGACAAATAAAAAAATCCAATGTCCTTTTTGCAGTCCCTGGAGATCACCTGCTGAATTTTGGCAGCAGTTTTAACCTCCCTTAACAATCAATAGAATGAGTTAGGTTTTCTATAGGCTTAATGGATCTTTTTTTTTTAAAAAGCACCAAATTTGCAAAGCAACTAAAAATAGCTACCTTGTAACACTGCCACTCCCTAATAGTAAATAAAGAAAAAGATTGCAGTTCCTGGCTGCAAAAAATTCCCACTGGATCCCCAGTTATGGCTGAGTTCAGAGTTATTCAGCCCTACAAATGTACGTTCTCTGTTAAAAGCAGAATCTAACTGGCTAAATGGATGCGTGTTCTGCCTTGCAATAAAGGAGTTTGCAATTTTTGAGGTCAAACTACAAATATGCAGAATGCAATGTAAAGCAAAGAATAGCAGTGTATTTAAAGGAATATTTACTAGCATACCCCTGCTCTGTGTAATGGTGGGCACATCGTTCCTTGAAAGCGAGGCTCGTTAGCCTTTTATTCCACTACAAAATCACTAGGAACTCTGGAATGATCCAGGAATGGCCTACTTCAATGTTTTCCCCACCTATCCACGTGAGGCTAGACACCCAATATAAGAGGATCCTTTGTGGAGAATATATCAAATTCTAAGTAAATTTCATATCTTGGCAGAGATGCAAAAAAGGATCTGAAGCCATGACAGAATTAAAGACAGCTATTCAAGAAAAGGGAGAGGGGTCATCATATTAATATCCATGCCAAGTCTCAAATTCTCTAAAATGTTGATTATGATTTGAGTTCAAGAGCTAGTTTCATCTAGTCGTTAAAGCATCAGGCTAAAAACTGGAAGGTTTTGAGTTCCAGTTCCACCTTACGCATGAAAAGCCAGCTGGGTGACTTTGGGCCAGTCACTCTCTCTCAGCCCAACTCACTGCACAGGGAGGAGGAAAATGTGTTGAAAATGTTTGCACCTTGAGTTGTTTATGAAAAATGATAAAGGCAGGATACAAATGAGTAAGTAAAAGGCTAAGCTTGAATTCTCACATTTGCAAAAATAAAGTAAGCTAATTGCATATGCATCAAGAGATATTATATTCATTGTAAGCTTTTCACTGATTGCTATTTTCAAGAGTGTTTTTTTAAGCCATTTTTTTCAGTAGATGGTTTTTGCCTTTATTTTTCAGCTTTTATTGCTTCTACTTTCATGGTTAGAATCAACTGAGGTCTCCTCACTAACAGTAAAAGCACTCCATAAATGAGCATCACCAAACTTATAATGGAAATTTCCAATAAGCTACAATACTTTAATAAGAAACACAGGTCCTTGACTTACAACTATTTGTTCAACAACTATTCAAAGTTACAACAGCATGGCATTTACCATGGTTGCAGCATTCCAGGGTCATGTGATCACCATTTATGACTTTCTCAGCTGGCTTCCAATAAGGCAAAGTCAACAAGGGAAGCTGTATTCACTTAACTACCCTGGCAAAGGGTCAAAAAAATCAGTCACAGCTCATTTAATAATCACTTTGCTTAGCAACAGAAATGCTGGTTGTAAGTCAAGGACTTACCTGTAGTCCTGTATAGAGCTCTCACTGGCTGATCCAGCAAGTAAATGTGAAAGTGGCATATATTCTCCTGAGTTTCCAAGCTATCATCCTGTCACCTGGTGCAATCCAACATTCCACTTCAAAACTTTAGCTGCTACTCTTTTGGGGAAAATAAGCATGATACTAGGACATTCCATCTTAAAACCAGGTTGGGCAGTAGTTCACCCTTCTCAGATACCTACATAAATCTGTACACCAGCAGACAACTTTGACTTTAAAGCAAGATCTATCCCAACCCACCAGTGATCTAAAACTGGACTGAGATAGAAGAAAACTTGTTTTGCCTTTTTGACCATTTACTTTGCAAAATTACAACACAAAAAATGCAACTGGACAAGGTGCATACATCACGATGGGTTGGGACTTAGCAGGGCCTCCTTCCATGTGGACATCCTGCAGGACTTGGATTTCAGTTTTCAGAATTCACATCCAGTGAGTCACCACTGAAAGGGATGACACTTGAAGAATCCAAAACCTGAAGTGTCCCAATATTGAAGAAGGCTGACACAGCACAATGTTATGTGCAGTCACTGCCATGGGTGCAAAAGGAAAGCAGAGGAAAAAGGCAATTTTGCTCATCTGTCATCAAAAGAGGGTGAAGATAAAGCTTTGCCTTTGAGAAGATCTCGATTCAACCCCGTCTCCCATAAGAGGGATGAGCTATTAATCAAGACCCTCTTCTCACACTAGACATGAGATCGTTCTCCATTATTAGTCCTTCTGTTATGACCACAGGCACTTTTTATTTAGAAGATGATGTTTCCTGGAAGGAAAAGAGCCCCCCCGCATTAACAATACTGGCAGAGGTACACTGCACTATTATTAATGCAGTACGGTGCAGGTGCAGCCACTTATCTCAGGCTTTATAAAGTTGGGGGAACCTTTCTCACCCTTTCACACAGTTACTCATAGAGGCTGCACAAGGGAGGTTCCCTCATGCATAGCTTTTTGGGGGTAGGGACAATGCTTTAATGTCCCCTTTCTTGGATCCAATCCAAGAAAAACTCCACCTGCAGGCTAGCATGAAGCAGATCTGGCTCAGAAAAAGACTTGGCCCAAAAAGCCACCCCTCCCATTTCAAAGCCACCGACTCTAGAAGAATCCAGCCGGTTCCTCACTCAGTGTCCACAGGATATCAGGCACGGGATTGCAAAGGAGAAACAAGGTTAAAAGCTAGCAAACTGAACAGCCATCATGGAGCCACACATCCCGTTTCAGATCATGTTACTCCACCTTTGCTCACATGACAAGGCAATTTCTGAGACCACCTCTATAGATTCCCTCCTCCCCTGTAGTTTTTTCCTAAAATCTACCATTTGGTACTAGAAGCCATATATCAACCCTACTCCTAAAAACAGCAGGAGGCCTGTTAGATTTTTCTTCCACTACCCCAAAAAGTCTCATATCTGATTAAGTTAAACTGCTTCCACGCCCCTCCCACCCCCAAGAGAAAAAAAAGGGGGGGTATTAAGATACATTATTTCTTCCGCAGGACACAGGAAAGTTTGGGGGAAGCCCAGGATGGGCATGATTCAAATCCGTGATACCCATCCGTTCCCCCCATGCAGTGAAAAGGGGGAGGGCAGGGAAGAAAGAAGGGACCGGTCCTCCCCTTAGTACCCATTAAGAAGGTATGGACCTCTGCCAAGGTAGCAAGGTGGGTGCCAAGTAGTGGTAGATTAAAATTAGAGGTATGTTGGCATTTCAGGTAGAGCCCGAACACCACCCAGAAGAGGTCCGAGACGGAGGGGGGTGTAGCAGGACTCACAGGCTACCTCCTGCCCAAAGAGAAGCTTCCCCAACTCGTGGCCCTGCAGAGACCCCGGCGCGCAACGGCCACCCTGCCCGGGTAGCCGAAGCGGATGGGAGCGGCCGCCTTGGAAACCGCGGGAAGGACGGAGAGGCGGGCGCTCCGGCTCCCCGAGGAGACCCTCCTCCTTCCCTCCAAGGGGGCCACCTTCTTCCCAGCAGCCACCCATCCCCACGACGGCCAGGTGACGGGGTTCTTGCTTTTTTTGGAAGCGAGGGGCGTGAACCAAAACAAACCACGCGCAAAAGAGGGAGCGCAGGAGAAAGCGCCGGCGTCTTCCGCGCCACTTCAGCACCTCTTTGCACAACCCCCCCTCCAACGCCCCCTCCTCCGCTCAACCCGATCCCGGTCCTCCGCGCCCTGCAAACGTTCTTCGCAATGCAATGCAAAGCAACGCAACGCAACGCAACGCAACGCAGCGCAAAGCGACACAAAGCAGCCGGTGTCCCGACTTCGGGGCGCACACGCGGGCCCGCTTACCCTCACAGCGGCAGCAAAGCCTTCGTCTTGGAAACCCGCCACGCGACAGCCCTCTCCGGCGTCCCCCCTGCAGCAGCGAGGTTTGCGAGGCGTCCGCCGCGCTCCCCGCCCCAGCGACCCCGGCTTCTCGCCTCTCCTGCCCGGTGCCAAACGGGAGCGCAGCGGCCGGCGAGCCGAGCCGAGCCGTCTGGAGCGCGGTGTCGCCGGCTGGCTGGCTGAGCGCGGTGGCGACAGCGGGGCTCGCAGCAGCGGCAGCAGCGCCGACGCCCTCCGCTCCGCTCCCCCAGCAAGCCTCCTCTGGCGAGCCGCCCCGTCCCTCCCCGGCGCTGAAATAGGCGTCCCACCCCTTGCAGTGGCTCAGCCGCGCCGCGCCCCGATTGGTTGCCGCAAAGCGTCGTCCCACAGCCGCGTCGCATTCTCCTCTCGCTCTTCTCCTCCCACATCTTGTTTCATCCCATAATGCCACGAGGAAATTGCAGGAGCAATTATGGGTGGGTGGCTGGGTGGCTGGGGGGGAGACCGTGGGACGGAGGGGTGGGGCCGGTTCGGCGCGCGGAAGCCGGCTGGGCTGCCTCTTTTCGCTTTCCGCGCGAAGCGGAGCGCGCTTCGCCAGCCAAGGGGGGGGGGAAGAGACGGGGGGGTTAATTTTGCAAACAATTTTAGATTGCAAATCGCCAGAAGTCATTGTTCAAAACTCGAACACCATCGGCACTGACCAAATCCCCGTCAGTCAATTGCTAAAGGCAGCGTTGCTCGGAACGGCTTCCATCCTGCGACGATGCCTTTAACAGCATCGAAGAACAGCATCTGCCTAGCCCAGGTCCTTGCGAAAGACTCGAAGGGTGGACCATAATGCCAAATCCTGTCTAAACATCTGGCTGACGGTGCGATCAACCATAATGCAAAAACGGAGCATCGCCTTTCTCTTTCTGGCGCGGGAGGCGGCAGGCAGCGATCTCTCTGATCCATGAAACAGCTGCATCCCCAGGCAGGATTGCAACAGGTATAGCTTTATTCCCATGGTTGCATCTCCAGACCGGGAAAAGGAAGTCCTGTTGCATTGCTGTCGTTCCGATTGTGACCGCGCTTGCAAAGAACAGTTGGAGAAGAGATTGCAAAAAATAAAAACGAAGGATCCTGTGTCAGCGGATTCGTATGATTAGTTGATGCATGGTGCGCTCTTAGGCCTATTTGTTGTAGGAGCAACCCAGTGTAACTCAGCGGGAATTAGAAACGCAGTCATTTGAAATCCTCGTTGACTTACATCTGTGGCAAACACTACAGTTAGGAAGGGGGAATGAAGTTCGGCAAGTATGAAGCAATCGGAGAAAGTGGCTTTAAACATGGTGTTTGTGCAGCTCTTTTCTGTGGAAGAAATGTGTCGTTCCCATCATTATGAGTGTATTAAATTATTAGTATAGCATTGAACATTTTAAAATTAAATAAAATAGATCGATTTCTGCCCTTGGATACTTAGTAGCACAGGGAGAAAAGAAGAGTGCAACAATTTACTAACTTATTTTCAACATGAATGGGGCTCCTTTCAAAAAGAGTTGCAGGGACTCAGTAAGATAAAATAGGAACTAAGGTTTAGAAAAGCTTGACAGGCTAACAATAAAACATTCAAACATTAGCAGAAAAGTACTGCAACTGTGATAGCTGTAAAAAAAGCACACAGTTAAAAATCTTTATACCCATAAAACAGCACGTGGGGCTGAACTAATTCTAGTATTTAAAGGCAACCTGGGAAAATTGAACACAGTATGAAAGATGGTAGATTTACTACAGCTTTCTATAAATATGTTTACATAGCACCTGACTCATTCAATAAAAGAGTATCAGATAGCTAAGATTCTTTTCCAAGCTAATAGAAAGCTGGAAATCAGATTTAAGGGAGGAGAGGGAAAATATTAGAATATAATCAACATGCAAAACTCAGTTCCTAACAGTGCCTTGTTCCAGCACACAAGCCGAGGCAAACCTGGGACTCAAAATTGGCCTGCAAGTTTTCAAATTCTTGTTTGCAGCAGGTGTGAATTATAAAGAAGAGGTGTGCTCATATAAAATAAATTTATATGAGCAACAAACATCACTTTATTTAGAATAAGCTCTATACTTCTTCCATCACAGGACTCCAGTCCTTGGGATGGGAAATGCTTAAACATTTTAACTTGAGCTGTGGGCTAAAATGAAGATACGGGATTTAACAGCAAGAAAAGCATCTGGTAGGAAAAACGTCAGGGACAAGTGTAGAAAGATGGCATAGTACACATAAGTAGTCTTTGCTCAATGACCATTCATTTAGTGACCATTTTTAGTTTCATGGCACTGAATAAAGTGACTATTGACTGGTCCTTGCACTTTTGACTGTCATAGCATCCCTGCAGTCACAATTGTGATTCAGGTGCTTGGCAACTACCATACATTTATGACGGTTGCAGCATCCCACGTTCACATGATCACCATTTGCAATCTTCGCAGCTGGGTCCCAACAAACAAAATCAATGGAAAAACCAACAGGGAAGGCTGCATGTCATGGTCATATGATGTCTCACCTAATGACCATGGTGATTTGCTTAACAACTGGTGAAAAAGGCTGCATTTTCCTGATGCTTCAATTAACGAGTGCACCGCTTAATGATGAATTTTCTAGTCCTTATTATGATTAGTTGAGGACTACCTATAAAAGGATCTTCTTGTCCTTCTTAACTACTGGTTAAACTTGAGCCAGCAGTGTAGGGCAGGCGCTGAAAAGGCAAATATTGCCTTAAGGTAGATTAAGGAAAGTAGAGGAAAGATTAAAGCTGGTTAACAAGAATATCTACAGGGCTGTTGTGAAGGAAACTCTAAGCAGAAAAGGGGCTCAGAGCCACTCCACACTGAATGAGCAGATCTTGTTGGGTTGATCAAGGCATGGCCTTGTCTTATTTTCCCTGGGAAGTGTTTGCTGTTGTCCGTGTTCCACCTGGATGATTAAGGCCTTCCATGAGATGATTTATGGTGGATCCATGCTGTGGTAGAGGCATGGTGGTGCAAGCGGTGAAGATGCTTGGCTTGTCGGCTGAAAGGTTGGCAGCCCCAGTTCGAGACCCAGCATTGCCTCAGCTCCTGCCAACCTAAAAGTGTGAAAGCATATAAAAGTGCAAGTAGATAAATAGATATCCCCTGCTTTAGCAGGAAAGGTAACAGTGTCCATGTGCCTTTGGTGTCTAGTCATGCTGGCCACATGACCACGGAAGCATCTTCAGACGAACGCTGGCTCTTTGGATCGGAAACGGAGATGAGCACCGCACCCTAGAATTGGTCATGACTGGCAGGGCAACCTTTACCGGCTATGGTAAATTCATCCTTTAAAGAGAAGGTCATTCCACCTGCTTGGAAGGAAGAAACCATCACTGTATCCAGAAGTGTCCACAAGCTTTAGAATTAAAAAATGTTCAGAATGCAGTGACAAGTATAGTTATGGGTGCACCTGGAAATCTATAGTATGCCAATGTCACACCATTACTTTGGGAGCTTTGCTGGCCCCCCCATAGATATGCAGATGTAATTCAAGCTGATGATTATCACCAACAAACCCTTCATGTCCCAGGGACAGGTTATTTGCAGGACCACCTGCCTCTAATTTTCTCTGCTTATTGAAATTTGGCAACATGGGCATGCTTCTTCAAAACCTTGTTACCAGGAGGTTTTAGCATCTGCCTATGGAACAACATTTCTTTCAAGATTTAGATAGTCCAAAGATAATCCCCAAAGTGGTCCACATTGATCCCCAAGTATCAGTAGGACTATTCAAGGGATTATTATTGTTGCTATTGTTATTTGTAGTGTTACAAGTGGTCCTTGACTCCCATCATAAAGAGGCCCAAAGGCTGTGGAGACCTGAAGGGTCAGAAGTGGAGCATGGGGTATGTTAGGGAGTGGGGGAGGGCTTGGGAGGCCCATGGCTTCAGACCAGGGCCTGCACTAGGCCTCCCAGGACCTCCCCCACATCTGAGGCACCCTGTGCTCTGCTTAATGACCCACATAGTCATTTAATGACCACATCAGAGAGAGCAAGGGGGTCGTTAAGCAAGGCTATCTTGCTTAACAACCATCATGACATGCAACCGTAATGGGCAGACTCCATTACAGTCATAGGGCGAGGACTACCTGTGTTAAATTAGAATTTATTGAATTATTTTCATATAATAAATGTTTGGAGATCAATAAACAATCTGAAACTTCATGAAGGGGTTGATGAGCTGAAGACTTTGAAGATCCTGGAGTGGTCCCAACCTTGCTGGACCTCCTTAAGGTCCCAAAAGCCTGTTCTTCTCCCAAGCATTAGACCAGAAAATTGAGTCACCCAACCAGAAATGAAAGATCTGGAATTTGATAGTTGACCTTGAGTATTCTGTTTTTCTCTTCTGGATGTCTGCTGTGTTTGATTTTTTGTTCTTTTCTTTTTATGTTTCTAACCAATTGAAAGCCAACCCAAGTCACTTTTGTGAGATATATGTAGCTCCAGAAATAACATGAATAAATAAAATGCAATTCTCTCTGAGTAAAGATAAAGTGATGTGTGCTGATACAAGAAATACTACCTTCATACACACGCTGATAGCATTTGAGCTGCCTGAAATGCATCTGCAGAAAGATCTTGGACTCAAAAGTGGACAGAGCAATGATGGAGTTGACTTGAAAAAGGCAGATTTTCATTAATTAGGAAAGGGATTGAAAATAAAAATGCCTTTTAGCCATAACATGTTCACCATTTGTACGCAATTTTATTTCCAACTAAGTCTTACATTGCTCAAAAACAAAAGTTCTTTTGTTTACTTTCAATCTTTCAAATAATTGTACATACACCATTGACTTTTATCCTTCTATCACCAGACCTTCTGTTCATTTTGTTTTACATTCTCCATAACAAAAATATTTTATATTCTCCTTGACAAAATTCTGTTATATCATGATAAATTAGCCATTTGTGTTTACTTATCATTTCTCTTCCATACAATACTTCTTGACTGAGAGCCACAAAGGTTTTTTCAGGCACAGCTTAGGTTTGTATCTACAAACCTCAACTTATGACCATAATTGGGACCAAAATTAAGTCAGTTGCACCCAATTTTACAACATTTTTTTGCCATGGTTGTTAAGTAAAACATGGCCGCTGTTAAGTAGATCACATGGCTGGTAATCGAGTCCACCTTCCCGCATTGACTTTGCTCTATGGAAGCCAGCTGGGAAAGCTGCACATGGCAGTCACGTGACCTAAGGATGCTGCATCTGTTGTAAATACATGCCAGCTGCCAACTGTCTGAATTTTGCTCATGTGACTGTGGGGCTGCTGCTATGGCTATAAGTGAGAGGATGGGTCATAAGTCTCATAAGTCATTTTTTTCAGTGCTGTTGTAACTTCAAATGGTCACTAAACAAAAGGTTATAAGTCAATATTTACCTGTATTCCATATTCTTAGCATGGCATATCTAACAAAATGATTTTTAAATTCTACATTAATCTTTTCTTTGTCATACCATAAATATTCATGCCACCCTAATGTCAAGTCATATTCTTCCAAGTCCAAAAGTTTTATTTCTCAGCAACAAGCACTTTTCAATCCAAATTAAACAACAAACTGCAAGATATAATTTCAAAGGCTAAAAAGTGTGCTATTTGTTAGCATGAAAAATAAAGCAACTGGGACATGGAGAATCATGATGGAAATGCATAAAATTATACATGGCATGGGCATAGACAAGGAGAAGCTTTTCTCCTTCTGCCAAGCTATCAGAGTTATAGTAGCATCTGGCTGGGCGAAACAAAATGCTGTGTTGTATGTGTCTTGGCTTAACCTAAGATGTGTCTGTACCTACAAATATCAGAACTGTGCAAGCCATGGTATTTTCTGAGATGCTCTACAGAAGTGAAAGTTGGATTTTGAAGGGGTAAATATGGAGATTCTTGATGCCTTTGAACTTTGGTGTTGGAGAAAACGCCTGAGAATATCATGGTCAGCCAAGAAAACAAATCAATAGATCATTGAACAGATCAACCCAGAGTTCTTATTCAAGGCACAAATGACCAGGCTCAAATTATCCTGCTTTAGACACATTATGTGAAGACCCAGCTCTTTGGAGAAGGTTCTGTGTTGGGAAAGATGGAAGGAAAGGAAAGAAGATGGATAGAATTTGTTACAGCACAATGATTGCCTACTGAAGACTTGGAAAACCAGGTTAGAGACAGATTGTCATGGAGAAAAATCTCCATGATTTTTGTCATGGAGATTTGTCATGGAGAAAAATTTCTCTATGTGGTCACTAAGAGTTGACACCAGCTTGATGGTACATAATCAATGGTTTAACCCAACAGACCCAGACTTAGGTCTCTGTATTCTTATGCACTTCATAATAGGCTCCTTTTCTTTGGGGAGAAAATAGAGCTGCATGCTCATAACGTTCAAAACCAAAAAATTAGACAATCAAATGTTAACCTGGCATGTCATGTAAACTCAGTGTGATTCACTATGTTGTACAAATGAAAGCGGTTGGGTTGAGAAAATCATGATTAAGTTAAACATGGTTTCATGTGTTATGCAAAGACAGTCCTTTTTAATGGGAGAGGGGAACATTCTCCAGAGTCGTCTTCAGATTTTTATCAATGTTGAAACTTTTGTACCTTTTTCAAAGCTTTTCCTGAAAGTTGTTAGTGTACCCAGCTGATCTTGGCTGATCTCTAAAAGTTAAGCAGGTTCAGATCTGATCACCACTAGGAATGTCACCAGGAAATTTGAGGGTTGTAGGGTAGATTGGTGGAAGGAAGGAAGGAACGAAGGAAGGAAGGAAGAAGTGGTTTTGTATTATTGCAAAAAAATGACATGAATGTGTTTCTCAGGCCATCAG
>JANHZU010008984.1:218549-229134 GCA_032468055.1 Acrochordus granulatus | reverse complement strand
CTTGAGCATAACCTTGCTAGCGTGTGAAATGAGCGCAATTGTACGGTAGTTTGAACATTCTTTTGCACTGCCCTTCTGTGGGATGGGAATGTAAACTGATCTTTTCTAATCCTGTGGCCACTGTTGAGTTTTCCAAATTTGCTGGCATATGGAGTTATTAATCAGCAAAACAGCTGATGTCCGAAGTCCATATCCTTTCTTAGTTCTTGGGTCAGAGCAGAAAGCTGTGTCGTGGGTCGAAAAACCCACTTTGCAAAGCCAGCTTTGGTTCTATCACATTCTGTATAGAAAGCAAGTTGTTTTTTTTAATCCATCCAGCACATGTTGGATGGTGGAACTGCGCACTTATCTTTTTATTTCAAAAAGAAAAAGAAAATCCAGCTTTTCTGAAGATGGCTTCCCCCAGAGAGATGTTGCTTTTTTGGGTCCAAGTGACTCAGGAGGGAAAGCCTCATTTGGATGGCATTTCCATGCTTTCAGCAGTAAACTGGGGCCACAGCAATCCTCAGATCCACTCCATCCATCAGTTAATTGGTTCTCTGGAAAATGTTTGATTCAGTTGGAAATGAGTAGTCTCTCATTGAATTTACTCCTAATGTTTTTCTCCACGGGAGGTGGGATTGAAGAACCACATCAGCCAAGATTTAGAGCAGTATTTTTTTTCCAATTTGGCAACATTAAGATGTGTGGATTTCGGTTCCCAGTATTTCCCAGCCAGCATGTTGCCAAATTAGAAAAACACTAATGTAGAGCAAGGATGGACAACATGAGGTCCTTAAGTTCAATCTTAGTGGCCTCCAAGATTATTTTGAGAAGAAGACAGAACCCAACTCTTGCACAGTCTTACAACGTAGTTCTTGGTTTCCCGTTAATTAACTGGCCAGCAGCATGTTATACACCTGGGGAGTCAAAAAAGTTGGCAGCCATGACCACGTGATCAAAGCCTTCCTTTTTTAAACATATGCACTGGCCATGCAACACATCTAACAGAAGGTCAGGACTTGAATGATCATGGTCTCTTGACCTTTTCTAACCTCCTTCCAGACAATCTTGCTATAGATGTCCACAAGAGAGTCAAAATTGGCAAGATGGCACAGAAAGTTTGACAATGTAACCCCTGACTCCTTATCTATGTCAGCATTTCTCAACCTTGGCAAATTGAAGCTCCTAGAGTTTATTATCACATGACCTGCTTAGCAACCACAACTTATAACCACAATTCTGGCCTCAATTAAGGTCGTAAGTCGAGGACTACCTGTAACGGCTGAGCTCATGTGCTGTGCCTAACTGTAGATATCCAGGCTATGAATACAGAAAACATGCTGAACAGTAAATGACCCATATTGCTGGTTTGTCAGTTTGACTTCATGGTAGATCAAAACCAGCGTTTCTCAATCTCGGCAATTTTAAGATGTGTGGACTTCAATTCCCAGAATTCCCAGCTGGGGAATCCACCACTCTTAAAGTTTCCAAGGTTGAGAGACGCTGATTTCTGAGACATCAACAGGACAATCTACATGTACCTTGCAGGTTTTGATCTCCTCTCCACCCCGCTTTACGGATTTCTATTCTAGGATCCATACTGGTTGCAAAATATGGCGATGAAGACCTGAGGTCAAAGAATGGATGTCACAATAAACCTCAGATGGAAACTGTGATTTGGAAATGTTCTCCTAATGCAGAAACCACCTGCACGGGAAAAAAAAAAGATTAGCTGGGCAGATAAAGAGAACATTTCCTCCTGGATTTACTCGTGTTTTATGCTTACTTGCAGAAAGATTGGCGTTTCTTTTACTTGATTATACAGAAGGCAGCTTTCCAAAGCGAAATTTCCTCCCCCTGCAGTGCTTACCTCATTTTAGGCCAAGCTCACCCACTATCTAAAATAGAAATAGGAGAAATGGCTCCTACCAGTACCTCCCATCAGGCTCCCTGCCCACCTTTTTGTTAGATTATTTTAATTTTACGAAAAGGAAAGCCGGCATGCCAGAAGGCAAAGCACCAGGGCCAAACATGGTCTTTATTTCCAAGAATGCCTCTGGGTTCCTCACGGACGCCTCTGGTATTTTTAGGGGGGGGAATGAAGGTCGCTGAAATCCAGGCCTGGTTGGAAGGGTGTCTGTCTGCCTGAAAAACAGAATTAAATTGGGATAGAAGGGAATGAGGGTGAAATCGGAGCAAGCTCCCAATTCAGTGTGTCTTCACAAATTGACATCCTTTTATTTATGTATTTACGGTATCAGTTTATATCCTGCATTGTTATTTGTACAAAAAGCTCAAGGCAGCAAACATCCCACTCCTTCCTCCTCCTGTTTTCCCCAGAACAACAACCCTGTGAGGTGGGCTGACTGAGAGAAAGTGACTGGCCCAGAGTCACCCAATTGGTTTTCGTGCCTAAGGCGGGACTAGAACTCGCCGTCTCCTGGCGGTTGGCCCAGAGTCACCCAATTGGTTTTCGTGGCTGAGGCGGGACTAGAACTTGCCGTCCCCTGGCAATTGGCCCAGAGTCACCCAATTGGTTTTCGTGCCTAAGGCGGGACTAGAACTCGCCGTCCCCTGGCAATTGGCCCAGAGTCACCCAATTGGTTTTTGTGCCTAAGGCGGGATTAGAACTCCCCGTCTCCTGGCGATTGGCCCAAAGTCACCCAGCCAGTTTTCATCCCCAAGGCGGGACTAGAACTCGCCATCTCCTGATGATTGGCCCAAAGTCACCCAACCTTCAGCAGGACTAGAACTCGCCGTCTCCTGGTTTCTGGCCTGGGGCCTTGGCCACTAGCCCAAGCTGGCTTCCATGTTATGAACAGGCAAACCGTCCTGGCAGCTTGTGTCAGGAGCTCCTCTGTCAGGTCCTCAAACGTCCGAATGTGCCCCATTTGCCCATCTCTGTGTAATCATGATCACATCCACATACGGAGCATGCGGGAGAGGAGGTGGCTGTCAGTCAGTCAAGATGGCAACCTTGGCCGTGCGCTGCAGCCCCGCCGTTTCTAAACGTGTGTCGCGATCTCTGTATGGGCACTGCAGTTCACGGAGCGGGGCTTCAGTTGCCCAGCTGTGCCATCTGGACCCCCCTGCGCATACCTCTAACGTCTCCATTCAGTTGCTCTCAAGGAAATGGTGCCTCTTCTAGGCCCACTAATATGTGTTAGACATTGTCAATAGCTTAGGACTAAAGTATTGTCATTTACAACACTTAAACTGCAGGGTAGAGATAGGTAGGTTGGTAGCTAGGTAGGTAGGTAGGTAGGTCGGAAGGAAAGAAGGAAGGAAGGAAGGAAGGAAGGAAGGAAGGAAGGAAGGAAGGAAGGAAGGAAGGAGAGTTTTCCGATCCCAATAATGTCATGCCGGGGAATTCTGGGAGTTAAAGTCCACGTGCCTTAAAGTTGTCAAGGTTGAAAAACCCTGAGCTAGCGGAACGGAGGATGCCACCTTCAGCTCGCTGATCTGTTCAGAAGGAAGCCTGAACCTGCCTTTTCATGTTCCCGTTTTAGTGTGGCATTTCCAGTGGTGCTGTAGCTCGCTGTGACGCATATCGCAGGATAATAATTTCCACGGCTTTTTGCAATTGTCCTCATATTCTGGTCCAAGCCATGCCTGTGTGGTCCATCTGGGGCACGAAGCGTCGCGATACGACAAGGGGCGAAGACCTGTCCTGCTCAGCTGGTAACTTGAGGCTGTTTGGGGCACGCTGTCCCCTCCGATCCCCCGTGAGGGCTGTGGGAGAATCCGAGCTGGTCCCTGGGCGTTGAACCCGCCTCTCTCACTCTCTCGCCAGCCCTGCCGGAGGTAGCAGCCAATTCCCAGGCTGGAGGGAGACCAGATACATGGTGGTGATGGTGAGAGGCAGGCGCTCTCAAGCTGTCACTCTCAGCCTTCACACGTCACAAGAATGCTTTCAGGGCAAAAACGACTCTTCAGTTCTCGGGAGTGCAATTGGCCAGAATGATCCCATGCACACCGTCTGAGCACAAATGCCACGACTAACCAGGATGCCCACAGTGGGGGATGCCGACAGGCTTCCCGTTTCTCCTCGCCAGCCTCGCGTGGCTCAGCCCTCCATTGGCTTACGGGATTTCTGGGAAAGGCTTCAGAAAGGATTGAAAAAGTGGCCGATGCACGGCGGATCAGTCCTTTCATCCCACGTGCGGACGATGCATGGAGGCGAATCAGTGGACCAAAGACGGCCAGATCAGCCGTGTTGTGGGAATATGGCCGGAGCATCCCAGCCTTGGCCTCAGCTCCAGCGGAGAAGATTTCTCAGCAGGGCTGAGAGCCGAAGAGCTGAGCCAAGCTTCTGACTCCCAGCTTCAGCCTGGGTGAGCCATCGGTCATGCCACAGGTGGCAGGTTCAGCCCCAGCATCCCCCGGCAGGGCTGGAAAAGACCCAGGTCGGTAATTTGGAAAGAGACTCCCTGTTCGTGAAACCATGATGGGGTGAGGGCAGCATTTCTCAACCTTGGCAACCTGAAGTTGCATCCAGGATTCCCCAGCCAACCCGTCGCAGCATTTCCACAGGCACATAATCGAATTTGGCCGCTTGGCAACCCACATGTATGTACAACAGTTACGGCGTTCCTGGGGTCCCGTGATCGCCGTTTGTGACCTTCTCAGCTGGCTTCTGGCAAGCAAAGTCCATGGGGAGAAGCTGGATTTGCTCAACGACCGTGGGACTCACTTAACAACTGCAGCGATTCGCTGAACCATCGTGGCGAAAAAGGCCGCAACATTGGGTACGACTCCCTTAACCACCACCTTGCTCGCCACAGACATTCTGGTCCCCGTTGAGGTCATAAGGCAAGGACTACCTCTGCAGTGCCTTTTTTTCCCTCTCTGTCTTGTGAACCTCCTGTCTGGCAGATGGTTTTAAGTGTTCGGATCGGGCGGGTTCTTTTGCCTCCCTTGTAAATGCGCGGGTGATGCACTGCATATTCCCAATCGAACGCTATTTCCAAAATAACCAGCCCTAACCTAACATAGAAGCAGGGGACATCCCGGGTCAAAGCGCTGCTGTCAGTGGGGGAATTGCATGGCTGAGGCTGCCGGGGCAATTTCTCATCAGCATTCTGCTCAGCTCCGAGCAGAGCTCTCTGCCGGAGCGTGATGGAGTCCTTGATCAGCGACAGAGCAGATGGGAGCATGAGAAGCAGTGCCATACCCACCCAGAAGGAAAAGGGGAGGCTGACAAAGCTGAAACTTGGTGACCTCCAGCTGGGACGACCGCCTGTTATGCCTGCCGCCCACTCCCCACCTTGGCATTGTCTTACAAAGTTTTAAAAGAGGAGGGGGAAGGACTCCTAACTGGAAGCGTGAGCTGAATACAGTATTTAGTTCAGCGTTAGACCCCTGTATGTCTCATCCTTTTAGATGCCTGTCATTGCTTTCTCCCACAGGTCGTCCTCGCTTAACAACTGCTCTGTTTAGCACACATCCCAAGTTGGGGATGGCACTGAAAAAGTGACTTTACAACCGGTTCTCACACTTACAGGTAGTCCTCGACTTACGACCCTAACGGAGCCTGCCCAGTACAGTCATAAGTCACAATGGTCGTGAAATGGATCACCTACATCACCATCCTAATTTTATCATGTTTTTTGCAGCGGTCGTTAAGCGAATGCCACAGCCGTTAAATGAACCAATGGTTCACTATGTTTTGAACCATTGCCAAAAACAGGAAATGCCGGTAATATGACTGTGAGATGCTGCAATTGGCCATACACACAGGCCTGTTTCTGAGCATCCAACATGTGGCCACATGACAGTAGGGTGGGGCAGCCATCAGCATTTTAGAACCAGGTTGTATGGAATCCCAGGGAGATCCATCATAACTGAACGGTCGCTAAACAACCGATCATAAATCAAGGACTACCTGTACAACCTTTCGCATGATCAAAATTCAGGTGCTTTGCAACTGGCAGGCATTTGCAACCGTCGCAGTGTCCCATGGTAATATCATCACTATCTGCTTGTTTCACAGCCAGTTTCCAACAAGCAGAGTTAATGGAGAAACTGACGGTAACGTTACAAGTCAGTTAAGTGACATCTCGCTTAACAACTGCATCACTGAGCAATAGAGTAGCCAGTCCCAACTGTAGTTACTTAGCGAGGACTCCCTGTATGTACCTATCTTGGTGTTGCCAAGTTTCTTTACTCTCAAATAGAAGAGAGTACTGTATCTGCAGTATCCTGTATCAGGGTGGGACTGTGGAGTTTTTGTTGGTATCTGAGCCTGGTTGTTTGCTTGCAGACGTTTCATGACCTAACTGGATAACATCATCAGGCCAAGGGAGTGTGGGGTTTGCTGTCTGTTTATATAGAGTAAGTTGCCACACCCAACCATTTTTGGTGGAGATGTGGTTTCCACTTTGGAGTTTCCTTGATTCGAGTATTAGATTAGATTAGAGCCTCACTGGCGTTGATCTCTTTGTTCACCCTTCCATATGACAAAGCTGGTCTGCTGCTTATGCTGAACATTTGGAAATGAGCATTCTCCCTCTCCCTCTCCGTGTCACATTTGTATTGCCACCCATCGCACAAAAAGCAATTCTGCCCAGAATCGTACAACCATTCCAAGGGAAACCGCAATACATTTTTGCAGCGTGGAATGTTTCTCCTCAGATGCTATTCAGCCGCCTATCACAATTGTCCATCACTTGAGGTGCTCCAGAATGACCAACTGGACTTCAGTACCCAACGTTTCAGCTACC
Source organism: Acrochordus granulatus (assembly GCA_032468055.1). Taxonomy (NCBI): domain Eukaryota; kingdom Metazoa; phylum Chordata; class Lepidosauria; order Squamata; family Acrochordidae; genus Acrochordus; species Acrochordus granulatus. The sequence goes on along the minus strand of JANHZU010008984.1, from coordinate 222,430 downwards.
TTGTTTTAGCTGTAGGGCAAACTTGGGTAACTCTGAGTTATGGGCTGCCTACAGTCTCCCCAGTCCATTTCTCTGCGGTCAGATTTTCTGTGACTCCGTAGCACAATCCCTTGCAGAAAGGTGGGATGTAGCGCCAGCTACCATGATCCAGCACATCATGGACCGGTCCTCACTGACACAACTATACCCTCCCAATCTTTGTTTTTGGTCGTGTTCCATGATGTTGACTTCATCTTATCCTTAGCCTATGAGCAAGACAGACTTAAGTCATTCTTAGCTGTTAAAGGGTGCAAATACCGGTGGTCCTCGACTTACAACCACTCATTTAGCAACCGTTCAAAGTTACAACAAATGAAAAAAAGGTAATTTATGACTCGTATTCACAACTGTTGCAGCATCTCCATGGTCATGTGATAAAAAATTGGGCAACCGGCCTGTATTTATGACAGTTGCAGGATCCCAGGGTCATATGATTGCCGTTTGCGACCTTCTTAGTCGGCTTCTGATAAGCAACGTCAACGGAGGAAGCTGGGTGTGCTTCCTGACTGTGTGATTCACTTAACAACCACAGCGATCCGTTTAACAAATCGTGGCAAAACCGGCCATAAAATGGGTGTGACTCATTTAACCACCGCCTTGCTTAGCAAGAGAAATTCTGGTCCCGGTTGTGGTCGTAAGTCGAGGACTGCCCACAAATGAAAACTCTGTCCTCCTTAAGGGCACATTTGTGGAGAATGCCGCTACATCCTGACTCATGCTTGTCTTTCCAGAATGCCCCGTTTCACAGGTTCAGGTTCGGCAGCGACGGATTTGCCTTCCAGGGAAAGCCTTCACACCCATGGCTGGTGCTGAACATTGACAGTGCGAGCCGAGAGCCAGAGGCATGTGAGCGAAGGCTGGATGGACACCTCTGCCTCTGACGGATGGATTTCCTTTCAGCAAGTTTGGAAGCGTTAAGTCCTCAGAGAGGGCGCAGAATCCTTGCCTGGCATCATTCAGTCAGTAGAGATTTATTTTTCACTTTCCTCTTAACCTCCTGAATAAATTAAGGAACTGAACGATCTCACATTCCTTCTCCCTCCCCTCTCATTTCAATTCCTGCTTTACAGTGTTGCGGCCAACCTTTAAATCTGGGATGAGGCTCCTGCAGGTCGTATTTAGGTGATAAGTCAATTTGGTGACAATTTCCATCCAAAACATCTGGAAGATACTAGACGGATCGCTGCTACAGAGTGCTAGTACTGGCAGTCCTCATTTAGCGACTGCTCGGGACGATGACCATTGGTGCTGCTGCCTAAAGCTCATAAGACAAAATGGGTTTTGCATTCAAATGGCCATAAATGTGAGCCAGTTGCCAAGCACTCAAGCTTTGAGTGTGGGTGCGCGTGCACGCGCAGCCATCGGAACTCCAGAAACAGGTCATAAGAAACACTGGGAGGCCCGTTGTAATTTCAAACAGTCACTAAGTGACCGGTCATAAGTCGAGGACTACCTGTATGCAAGTATGGGCCTGCAGTCGAGTGCCTGAGGAGGTGACCTTCTTCCAGCCAGTTTTCCAGCAGCTAAGAGGCTTCCTGAGACATACCCAAGTCAGACCAGGGTTGATGTGCTGCGTTAGTAGCTGACTAGGTTAGCTCCATCATCCAAACATGGCCAGTTTAGAAAGATTCTGGTTCTTTCCGGAATTACTTTACTGACTGAGATGAGCATGCTACTTGAATGCCTATAATCAAGTTTCTGGTGCAACCAAATCTCTTTTCTGATGCCTGTTGGTTCTGCTTTGTTTTTCTTCACGCTGGTCTTTTGGTTTCACAACTGTGCTATTTTGAAGCGCATCCCACATTAGAGGGACTGTGCTGTTCATTTGGGAATGTGCTAAAGCTCTCCAAAATAATAATCACAATAAAAGAAGCCATCGTCAAAGGAAAGGAAACATTACATGTTTCTCCACCGGTTTTTAGACATGTTTTCCCACAAACTGTGTGCCTCTCAAGACATCTGTGTGCTGATCACCAACTCAGTTGTGACATTAACACAGGACACACGGATCAAAGCAGCTCAGACAGGGAACTGCAAATGCTGAACCCTTCGGTTAATTCAACAGAGGAAAAATAGGTATCCTTTTGTCTTCGACGGGATTTTTGTTGCACTATTTCAGAGAATCCTAGGGCTGGAAAGGACCTTGGAGCTCTACTAGTCCAACTTTTGTCCTGGGCTGATATTATAACGGTAGTAGAAAAATAATAATCTTTAAACAGCCTAACAAATTAATAATCAAGGCATATTGAGGACCTATCTTAATTACATGGCTCTAAAAACTGAATTATTTATGCTCAAGGTGAATGTGGAACACATGAGCTGGGGTCACAGCACGTGATTACAGTAAGGTGAAGGGCTTAAGTACAATCTGGACTCAAGGCTTGCCTGTAACAGTTCAAACCCAGATTCATGGCTAATGCATAGTTAAACAGCCGTTCGTCCCATGAAACGGGGCTACCATATCTGGGCTGCAAATACGACTGTTGGATGGGATTTTCCATCAGGGCAGGGCTTCTCAGCCTTCGCGGCCTTAAGATGCCGAAGATGCTGGGAGTTGAAGTCCGCACGGCTTAGAGTTGCCAAGTTTGAGAACGAGTGAGTGGGGGTCATTCCACACCGGGAAACCGAAGCAAGATAGTGCAGGGGCAGCAACAAAATCAGTCCCTTTCCCCAAGGAACATAACTGGTCTTGATGAGATTATGACTTATCTCTTTTCTTTTATTAAAAGATAAAGCATGTACGACAGGCCAATCGCCATAAGGGACGCTGCTGTTGTCACTTGACCCCATGATCTTCATGACACCCATATTCCAAGGCCAGGCTCACAAGACCTAATTATTATTTTTTTTTTTGAATTTTAGTTGTATGTTACATTCTGAACATATGCAATTGACAAAGAAAAACCTTGACACTTAAAAATAGAGTAAATAAAATAAAAAGTATTTTAATAATTCATACATTATTATCACAATTGTTATTAATAAACTACTTTTCATAATTAATATTTTAAATAAAATTATTATTATTTTAAGAAAAAATAATAGACACCAAAAGAAAGATAAACAGAAAGGTAAAAAATACGATAGATAGATAGATAGATAGATAGATATAGATATAGATATAGATGCAGTAGATAGATAGATAGATAGATAGATAGATAGATAGATAGATAGATAGATAGATAGATAGATATAGATATAGATACAGTATATAGATAGATAGATAGATAGATAGATAGATAGATAGATAGATAGATAGATAGATATAGATACAGTAGATAGATAGATAGATGGATAGATAGATAGATAGATAGATACAGTGTATACACACACACACACACTATATCAGTATTTCATGGCTTACTAATAAATGTGATTGTAAAATCACAAAATCTCTTCCATGGTAGAAAATCTTGCTTTTTCCAAAACAGAATAGATGACACATTTGCAACAGTTATTCTTTTATATCTGGAATAATATCACATGACCAACTTAACTAAATCACTTTAAAAGTTAACAGATGCATTTGCAAAGCATACTAAATAGGGTTATTTATTTATTTTTGCTTATTAGGTTTATATCCTGCCTTTGTATTCCAGATGTAAAAATCTGGAAAAGCACAAGAGCATGGGACACGGTGAGAGCTTTTTGGATCTCTTGATTGACATCTAGTAGTCATCCAAAGTTTTCTAACCCAGATCTGTTCACTCTTTTTAGCTGTGCTTCTTGGTAAATGTGCAAGACGTTAAGAGCTTTGGAGTCCTCGGTGCTCTCTGAGCTTGGTTGTTTTCATGCAGACATTTCATTACCACAACTAGGTAACGTCATCAATGCTAGAAGGG
>JANHZU010008984.1:157307-167430 GCA_032468055.1 Acrochordus granulatus | reverse complement strand
GAAAAGACTGTGATGCTGGGAAGGATTGAAGGGAAGAGGAGAAGGGGACGGCAGAGGATGTGATGGATAGATAGCATCGTCAGTGTGATGGGTGTGAGCTTGGGAAGACTCCGGGAGGCAGTGCAAGATGGGGGGCCTGGCGTAATGTAGTCCATGGGGTTGCGAAGAGTCGGACGCGACTGCGCGACTGAACAACAACAAACACCTTTATACCATGAGCTGCATTGGCTGCCAGTTTGTTTCTCGGTCAATTCAAGGTGTTAGTTTTGACCTTTAAAGCCCTTCATGGCATGGGACCAGGTTACCTGAGGAACCATCTCTCCCCAGTGGGGACAGCCCACCCCACCAGAACTTGCAGAAGAGACCTCCTTCAGATCCCATCAGCCAAGGAATTTTGTTTGGCAGGATCAAGAAGAAGAGCCTTTTCTGCTGTAGCTCCTGCCCTGTGGAACATCTTGCCCCCAAAGGTGATGTCTATGCCCATCCTTACAACCTTCCGGAAGAGCCTTAAGACCTGGCTCTGCCAGCTGGCATGGGGCTCCGATGGGGACACATCATCTTGGAGGTGGTTGGTGATTTGATACTCACCTTCCTCCATGTATATTTTTTATCTCCCTGCTCAGCAGGTTGGCTTTATTTTAAGGTTTTTAACTGTTTTTAATTTGTTTTTATTCCTGTTTTATTGCAGTCGCTTTGAATTCAGTGGCATATAAATTTAATAAATAAATAAATAAATATGATCCACACCCCACCCTTTTCACATGTCATGGTCACCATTTTTGCTTTTTGGACTGCTACCTCCCTCTCACGGACACCCCTGACTGTAGCCTCTGATCCTTACATTTGCCTGGACTAGCTTACATCTATTTTGCCAGCCTGGCCTAAACTTAAAATTCTCATGGGTAATCAGATCTGGTTAATTTAGCAGCTTTTAAATGTCTAGAATACCTCAGAGTACATTGCAAGAGCTTCCTTCTGAAGCTAAGCTAATGGAAAACTTTTAATAGGGTAATTGATTTTCATTCCTTTGCTTTTAAGAGCAGCCTGGAAAAACTGATGTTTTGCTCAGCAGAGTAGGTAAAAAATAAAAAAGAGCAATTATAAATTGACAAGTATGACTTAGCCTGTTTTTCTCTGATTCTCAAAGAGTGTTTATCCTTTTAACCGCAAATGTTCTGTACTTTCCAAAATCTTATTTTAAATAGCTTTCCTTAACATAAAATCCAGTTTTTTCAAGTGAGATGGATTTGCCTGCCTTTATGTACAGTAACAATTTCTATTAATTTAATATTATCTCCTACGCTTTGTAATTTCATTCATTTAAAATAAGAACTAGATGCCTGCCTCTGTGTTGTGTCTCTATTTCTGCTGCCAAAACTTTACTTTCTTCATGCCAATTCCAGTTTCACACTTATCAGTTTTTTCTTCCCAAGGGAAAACAAACCCAGATTTTTGACAAGATGAAAAAGGATTTAAGAAACCTGAGGAAAACATAAGATAATGGCTTGATAGGAAAGTCCCAGAAATGCCTTTTTAAAAAAGAGCCAGTTGATCAAAGCATCATTCTTTCATATTGCAGTTCTATGGAAGCACCAAAGTGTCCTTAATTTGCTGAAAATTGTGAAAATTTTACCAAGTGTATAATTAAAACATTTGTCTTTAGAACAAGCTAGAATGGTTGTGTCTAATAAATGGCCTTTCCTTTCCCACTGCGTATATGGTTTCAATGCATCTTGATTTCTGAATTTCAACCAGGTGGTGTCATGGATTTTTTTTACAACTGCCTTCCTTTCTTGCGGAGGTTTCTTGGAGGATTGTATTGCATTATTAGCTATAGCAAGGATGAAAAGTCTGTAATAAGATGCAAAATGCCAGCCTTCTGCTATGCACAAATATGAGTGTACTAGAAAAGTGTATCTGGCTATGAAATTGTGGAAGCTGGGGGCAGGGTGTGACTTTGAAGTGGAAAAAGACGGTCCAGGGAATCGATAACCCTCATCCCTCCTGTTTGGCATTCTGCAAGCTGCAGTGTGCAACCTTCAATTTCAGCATATCATCACTGCAGTCAATTCCCTCCCTTCCTCCCTCCTCATTTTTCCAATAGAAAAAGTACTACATCCCTAGTGAGTTACAGACTGCAGCTTAACAGGGCATTTCTTTATTCAAATAGCTGTATCAGCATCTGCCATCTTCTTTCCCTTCTTTTTCAGAGGTAAAGGAGAATATATCTGCATGGTGGTATGGCAGGTGTGGGGGAAGAGGAGAAAGACATTTTCCAATCACCAAGGTGGACAGCAAAATAGAAAAATGACAGCTTGCCAAACTTTGGCTCTGCAGCTTCACAAATGATGCATTGATTGGCTTTTTGAAAATACTTTTCCCTCTTACCATCACTACACTGTGGTAGTATGAAATATCCCATTGGAATTCACAGATTTGTTTGGAGGAAGAACTCTCAAATAATGGTTGACATTGCAGCAGGATGGGGAATATATAAGGCAGTGAGTCTGGCCAATTCCGCAGATCTATGACTGGCTCTTTTTTTCCTTCTCTCTCTGTCTTTTGAAAAGCTCTTCCAGACTTAAGAGTTCCTGAAAGATACGGTGTTTTTGAAAGTTAGAATGCTTCTGCATTTCTAAGAATCTTCCTCTACTTCTGTATTTTTTATCAATACAATATAAAGATACTGGCAAGTTAACTATGATTCATGATGGACTACTGCAGTGATGCAATTTTATAATTTTACAGCAAGAGTTGCCACTGTACTTTCCAGAATTTTTATTTTTTATATCCTACTCTGCCAACAACTCTGGAATTCCTTTTTGGTGTCCCATCCAAATATTAACCTATATTAAGAAGTTAATGTTTTCCTCACTTAGATTGAACCTCAGTCAGCTGCCCAGCCCTGCTGACTGTCTCACCTTCAGTTCCAGTCAGCTGTCTTAGAAAACAGGATTATAGCGGAAAACATAGAATGAATAACACAAGTAGTAATGGGAATACTACCATTTGGAGAATAGTGAACAAGTTTCATATATAGTTACTTAAGAGTTTTAACATTCTGTGCTAAGGACAACTATGATTTTGTCCATGTAACCCAGAAGTAGGAATTGGAAATATGACAGTATCAATTGACAACTGCATAATTGAAGCTCCATTTGTTTTTTATGTGCAGAATGTGATGAATATAAAAATATGGAGCTTCAATTACAGCATTGTGGCCATCTTGACTTATTCAATTTCATAATAAAATATATTAAAACAACAACAATAAAAAAATCTAAATATATTGCTTTTAAACATACCCCAAGGACATTCCTGAAAAGATCCTGCTAGAATAGCAAGTTCTGCTACGAGTTGTTCTTAAGGATGGAGTGAGAGATCTGTAATAATTCAAATGGAAAATAAAAATTCAATTTTGGATTATTTAAATAGTTTAATTTAAAATTGCCTTTACCAAAGGAAGGATGGCAAGCACCAGTGCATCTGTTTGTCAAAAAACATGAACTTCCATGGTTTTAGCAATAAAACATATGGCGTGTTTGTTAAATTGGATGCCAAGGTGGTGTATGTTAAAAAAGACAAGATGGTGTTTTAACCATGTAATCAAAGCTCAACCCTTTTTATGCAAACATTGAGGGGGGTGGGGGGTGGATTGTATAATTGTGGCCAAGATATTGAATTTTAGACACCTCTAATGAGTTGTCTTCACAGTTTAACACAGCTATTTAGTGGTCCACAACTGCAAAAGTTTGAAAGTATTACATCAGAGGAATCTCTGAGGAAAAAAATCAGATGACTGATTTTTTACTTCCTGAAGATAAATCCCAAGAAAGCCAATGGATAAACCTGTTGGGCTCTGAGAGGTAGTTTTAAGTGGTTTAATCTCTGTTTCTTCACGTTACAGAGTAGAAAAGGTAGATGTAAGAGCAGTGCTGGAATTATTATTTATTTTTATTTCCTTATTAGTGTTGGATTATTTTTTTGCGCGGGTCAGGTAAATTTTCTTGTCTGCTATGGGGAAAAAAAGATTAACAGCTGCTGCAAGAGTTCTGCTAAAGATAACCTACTGCATAATCTGTACAAGGGAATTAAGTTCAAGAATGGGATGGGCCAGCCATATAATAGTGTTTGGCTGAACAGAACTTCCAGCTTCGATGCTGTATTCCTTAGAGAAAGAGAAACAGAGAGCAATGGGTTGTATTTTCTGCTACTAGGCTTCTTCAAGTCTGGTTAACTAAGTTGGAAAACAAAATGCTTATATGGATTACTTTATGTGCAATTTTCCAGGATTCTCTTGTTAAAACTGTTATATGTTTATTGCTTTTTTTTGCATAATCCAGTCTGCCACCTGTGGGTCTGAGCAAATGTTTTCAAATTTCATCAGCTTTATTTTAAAAAATGCACATGAATGTCATGCCTAATGCCGATATCCTTTGTTTGCAGGATATAGAAGAATGTATTGAAATAGTTGTAGGGCTTTTCTAATTGGAGCTATGTGTGAAACTGGTTTAAGTCAAACATATATTCTACATTTTAATTTGTTTAGTTTTCAGTTTATGAGCCTAACCAATTTTGCAAACTGATCTATATTGTGGGAATTCAGCTGCAGTAGAAATGATGATTGGAGAAAACTATGATTTATCTTACCATAAGCTCAATTTTGTTGGTGCCAAATCAAAGAATTTCACTGCATATTTAGGGACTGAATTTGCAGTTTCAAGAATTAACTTAAGAGTGATAGTCTTGCTTGGACATAGATACTGGTCAATATTGGAGTAGTAATATTTTCCTGAAGCAGTAATATTTCTTTGTAAGAATAAATTCTGAGTCCATTCATATTTAGTAATCCAAGTTTATCAATATTGTTTTGTAGTTAGCTTTAGTGGAAAAGTACCTGCATCCTATTTAGGTACTTGGCTGTATATTATACTTGGATAACTAATGATTGATTAAAAACTAATGTTTGGTCTTTGGATGGGAGTTTTTGGAGCATATAATTATTCAAAACAAAGTACTTTAAAAGGTAATATCTTTTTACATTTTAATGTAAGACAATGGTCTCCTTGCTCACCTGCTTCTAGTAATAAAAAATGGAAATGTATCCCACCTGTTAAACTGTAAACATCACACAAATGGTAGTACAGATGTGACTTGACTGTACAGTTAATCACTCCCTCTACTTCTGTAGAGGCTGGAAATTTCTGTTATAAGTTGTTTGCCAACACATTTACCTAAACTTAAGTTTCTGGGTTCACATAACACACTAAACTACAAACTACCCACATGGGCTTACACAATACTATTATAGGCAAAAATGTTGGTCAGCTTTTGGTTCAGTAGATCATGTAAACTCAGGCAATGAGAATGATCCTGGAAAATAAAAAAAGATGAAGATAAAATGCTCTGCTTGGAGAAAGTGGCTGGCTGGGTCCCTGATTAAGAGTAGAACAGTGGAGAAAGGTTGATGCAATACAATAGTTTGTGGCAGCTCCCATTTGTTAAACATAACTAAGTAAAATTGGAGACCTTTCAGGATCACTGGGCATATTGGGGATTTTGAGAACATGTGGGAGATATTGTTACAAAATGGATCATGAGGAAGTGCTACATATTCAGACATACTTATAGATATTTTGAAAGAGTTATCTTTGTTAACTCACTGCTTTTTAACACGCATACAGGAAGGGGCCTATTCCCTGATTATCTTTGCTATTTTTTTAGTCGTGGGTATACCTCTAAACAAAGCACTGGCTTGCAGCCTACCCCATTTTCTAAGAAAACTTCTGGGGCCCAGTTGGTACCCAGTATCATCATAGAAATAAAATCAAGTTGGGTAATACTTTGTTTTGCAGTATGCCACTGTTCTAAATTGTTAAATGATACATGATATGAGAGGGGAAAAGTTCAAATGCGAGTCAAAGAAAGCATTTAATAGAGAAAAGTGGTTCTGTTTTACTCTTGTCTGGATATTGAATGTACTCAGATACTAAGATGTATAGATTTATTAATTGATCAACTATTTAATAAGATCACCTAAAATGTATTAGGATGACAACCAGTTCTGCTGTGGAAGGGGAATATAAAACATGGGATTATTTATTATCATTTTAATGGGTTAAAATCCAATCCAAAAAAAATATGTTTAGCATGAAGATGTAAATTGTATTGAATTAACCAAGTACAGTATGTGGATTTGTATTTTTCTTTACTACTGTACTGAAGATATCAAGTTTCTGAGGGGGCAGCTAAGAAGGTCTTCTGTCTGAATGTTTCCAAAGTTGTTTAAGGAAAACTTCACTGCTGTGGATACCCCTTCACTCTGGAATATGGAGTAAATAATGCTCACAAAATGGCTATAGGGATTATATCAATATAAAGTGTTTTGAAGCACTTTAAACACTCTAAACCTGTTGCATTAAATGCTGTATTTTCTTCGTAATCCTGGTCTTAGTTGTTAAATTCCATTTCTTTGCCTTTACTGTCTGAAGACTTATACTATGAAGCCTTCCAGGAGGACAAGAATTATATGTAACCTGCCAAGACCCTGTGGGATGGAGGGGGATAGAAATAAAGGACATTCAGGTTAGTGGTAAAGATGGAGAAGATGTGTGAGTAGGGTCAAGTACTTTATGTGCACAATTGAGTTGATACTAGGACTCTTAATTGTTTGGTGAAACGTCTTCGACTTGAAAAAATCCAGTCCAGATGCCTGTTTTTTAAACTTTGTTGTGATGCAATTACCCTGGACGAGTGAGAGTCTTCACAGACAACCCTCCTCCTTGACTCCTCCCTCTTGCCTCCCTCATGTCAGCCAGGACTCTTTTCAAACTCAAAGTGCTAGTTGTTTTATTTCTACTTTATATTGTGTATTAATCATTGTTATTTGCTTCAGATATTAGGGACAATCATTTGTATATAAAATACCATTGAAGATGATTTTTATATAAATATTTTTTGGGCGTGTGGAATGGATCATCTGACTTTACATTATTCCTTATGAGAAAATTTGCTTTGGTATACGAGTGCTTTGGATTAAGAGCACTCTTCCGGAACAAATTATACTCACAATCCAAGGTTCAACTTTTCTACAGAGTTGCAGGTTTTTCATTGTGACATTGTGTTACTTTATATTTTCATTCATTTTTAATATTTAGATAGATGCCCATCTCAGACACAAGTGATTCTAGAAGGCATATAACCAATTTTGTTGTATTAAAAACTTTTAAATTAATAAAGGCTCAAAACTAAAAAAAAATAATAAATATTAGGCAAAGAGCAATGTTAATTGCACTGGAGCCAACTTAACACTTTACCAGTCCCCTAACCATCTCCCACCTTATGACACAAACAGGTCTTGACGAATGTCCGGAAAGTTAAATGGGATACAGCCAGTTTTACTTTAGGGGAAGGAAGAATATTCCATAAAGTAGTGGCCTCAGCAGAAAAGGCCCATCACCTAGGATCCACGATGTGAAGCTTCCTAGCCAATGGGATACACAATGTATCTTCTCTGTGGATCAGGTGAGACAGATGTAAGATGGACTACCGGGGAGAGGTGGTCCCTCAAATGACCTAGTTCAATGCCATATAGTGCTTTAAAGGTCAAAATCAGGACTTTAAATTAAACTACTAAACAGACTGGTAATCAGTTTAGCTTGTGAAGAAGAGATATAACATGTGTTCTTCTAGAAAAACACATAACTTCCCACATTGCTGAATTCTGTACTAGATGCAGCTTCTGGATACTCTTCAAAAGCAGCTCACATGTCAAGCACAATGTTACTTTCAACAGTCTGATGCCCTTGTCCCCACCCACAGAGGCCATTGTTTTCTACTGTTCAATAAGAGTTACTTCCAAGTAAATCAATTTTCAGAGATTTTTATAGCACAAACTTTACTTTTCAATATGTTTAGTATCCCTTAACACTCTAAATAATCACCATAGTCACAGTCATAGTTGAAGCAGAATGCGTGATTTTTAAATACTACTAGGCTTCCAAATCTAATTTAGTGAATTAAATAAAAATTGAAAGTTCTACTTGCTTGTTAATTTGTTCTGTTTTTACTAGTAATAGTTACATCCATAAAACTTTCAGATGGGGACATCTGGTGGAAAAAAATAATTCACTGGCTACATGCTTTTGACTTTTCTATTTTCCTCAAGTGTATTTTTCTAATATGAATTTAGGTATTGATAATGGGGAATTTAAATATAGACTCTGAGTGTGTATACCTCTTGGTTAATTTGGCAATTTGATAGTATAAGGTTATATCAATTAGGATATCTGTTAAATTGTTCATATCTTAGAGTTACTGTAAAGACTGGGTATTTCACTGTGTGAAATCTTATATTTGAACAGGTACTCACTCAAGAATTTCTTCACAGCATAAAACTGCATTACAGAAGAATATATACAGATTGGACCAAATAATATCAAATAAGAATATAAGCTACACAGATACATTAGAATCCCCAGTGTTCACCCAACATATCCTTTTAATAATCTTTGGTAAGGGGATTCAAATATACTTAGAGGTACTATATTGAGGCTGCAAAAATCCAGATGACTTCTAGAAGACAGAAACTAAGTACACAGTGGAGCCTCAAAAGACAAGACTAATCCGTTCTGGAAGAACACTCAGTGTGAAATGCTTTTAAAGTAAAATGAGGTTTCCCATAGGAAACAATGGAAAATCAGATGACCCATTCCATGTTCCCAAACATATTCACAAAAAAATAATTTTTTTCTACAATTTCTAATCATGTAGAAATGATTGTCCCTAACATCTGAAACAAGTAACAATGATAAACACACGATACAGAACAGAAATAGAGAAAACTAACCAGCACTTATGGATCTGCTTCAAGGCTGCTGCTAGGCCAGTTCCTGTCCGGTGCCCCCTACTGGCTCAGAGGATCTGCTGCCACTGCTGCTGAGGCAAAACTGCCTTTCCCTCAGCAACGCCTTTCTGGGCATCTTTTGTGGGCGGTTTAGAAATGTTTCTTGCCTCTGTACTATGAGGGGAGAAGAGATGGGCAGCAGGCGTCAGGCTTGGAATTTCTGCTTTATTTTGTGTGCGTGCGTGTGTGCATGCTTTGAGAACAATCCCGGCTGGTGCGAGGGAGATGAGAAAGGAGAGGAGGGGCAGGGGACTTCCTGGAGAGAGAATCTGGAGTATGAAGTCTTGGAAGTTCTCTTGAATGCCTTTCACTTAATTTACGCTGTTTATACAGCGAGAGAAGAGAACCGTTGGCTCCATTATGAGATTTCCCATGCAAGCTCATTGTGTGGTGCTCATCTTGCGATCAGGATGTGTGTACATTCTGGCAAGGTCAGTCACACACACACCTCTCTCGTGCTTCTCGATGATTTCCTGGAATACCTGAATCGCCTTCTTATCTCCTTTCATTTTGCATTTCCTCAAGGAGCTTTCCACATACACGTGTTCACAGTACAGCACACGCACAGTAACAGAGTAAACCATGTGGCAGTGTGAATGGGAAATACAGAGCGTGCTGACTGATGATGTGTAACTTATTGCACAAAGTTTGCTTGTCTTGTGAGTTGCTGCTCGTCTAACAGAATAAATTTTACTAATTTTTTTTTGTTTGTCCTGTAAGAATCTCTTCTTGTGAGATGCTCGTCTTGTGAGGTTCCACTGTAGTTCTCGGATTATGTCAGCATATATCTGCAAGTTGCTTCAGATACACTAACAGGGTTTCATCTACATGTATTCCAACTGGTACAACTATGGCAATTTAATTTTTTTATGGCAAAATAAGATGAAACAATACTAATTGGCACTGTATTTTAAAATATGTACAGTTCTGCAACCATATATATGATGTTCTAGGCTTCATTTAGGCATAAAAGCAGCTGCTTAAGTCACTTTGGGCCAGTCGCTCTTGCAGTCCAACCTATATTGCAGGATTATTGTGGAGTAAATAGGAGGCAGGAGTATGAAATATGTTCTTTACTCAAGTTTATATATAACTCTTGAGTTATATTATAAAAAGGTGAGATAAAAATCTAATAAGCAGAGTCAAATTATAGGAGTTGTATAGAATACATGTAGGAAATTCCAGTGTAAGAATTTGATAGATTTGGAGTTAGGGGAA
>JANHZU010008984.1:136898-147202 GCA_032468055.1 Acrochordus granulatus | reverse complement strand
AAAATAGGTTACTTGAATTGTACCTCATTCTATATCTTGCTTGTGTCTATTCCTAGGTGTGGTGATAAGATCTCTGGATTCCAAGCTCAGAATAATTTCAGAAATCAATAATTGGGAATTATGACCTTTAATTTCCTTCTAAATGTTTTTTTGAGCAATAGCTGACCAAAAAGAATAATTCTTATTTTTGCCCATTTTCAGTAGTTATTCTGTTGCATTGTATTGTTTAAGGAGGTGTGAGCTTCAAATATATATTCTGCAGATTTTTCCTTGTTTAGATAGTTGTGGATACAACCAACCTTTTTCATGACTTTGCTATGGAAAGTAAAGCCTATTGTTGCATTGTATTAAGGAGGTGTGAGCTTCAAATATATATTCTGTAGATTTTTCCTTGTTTAGAGAGTTGTGGAGGCAACCAACCTTTTTCATGACTTTGCCATGGAAAGTAAAGCCTATCGTTGCATTGTATTGTTTAAGGAGGTGAGCTTCAAATATATATTCTGTAGATTTTTCCTTGTTTAGATAGTTGTGGATACAACCAACCTTTTTCATGACTTTGCTATGGAAAGTAAAAGCCTATCTTCTATTATTTTTATGTATTCACAATGTAACAAAGTAAACTGAATATAATTATATTTATAACTTGTAGTTAACCAAATAGTCTGTCATTAAGATAGAGATCATGTAATATGTTGAATATCATGAAATACACCTAGTCATTACCTCAAAAATTGCTCCCCTCAGGGAATCAAAAGATGGGTTGCTGTAATGAGCACCTTACAACATCCCTTTGTAATGTGTGCCTGTGTTTAGAAAATAAGTGGGTTATTGGGAAAATCACTGTGGATAAAATTATGAAACCATAGTATCATCTAGGACTCTTCAGCTGAGGAATTGGTCTTTATTTTATATAGAAAAAAAAAGGGATTACTCCATGATTTTGATTGAAAATTGTTAATTTTTAAGTTGCCAAGAATATAATTTATAAATGCTGTCTTTTAGGAAAGACTGTGTTACTGAAAACACTTGAGTTACCTTGGAAATTTTTAGTTTCCCCAGTCAGATGTTCAATGTGTAGTAGGTATTGGAATAAGCTTACTAAAATGTCTAGTAAGGAAACATAAATGTCTTATGTTTCCTCACAAGATGCAGATTTGTACCACAACTCATTATCTCCAGCTAAATAGAAAGGAAGAGTTGTACTGGGATGTGTATACTTGGTTCATATAAGACAAGAATGTGCAGTTTTGAGATCCCTGGGCTGTATATGACCACCAAACTGCTTCTCATGACCCTCAGAACAGCTTCTGAGTACAATTTATGAAAATTGGTGGTAACAGGTAACACAAATACCATAGTATAAGCCTCAAAATAGGTTTATTCTTATTTTTTAAAGATTATTTCTTTCCAAAACCTATGGGAAAAAAACAAAAATGCTAGTTCATGCTGGGCCTATGCATGTGGCAAGATTTTGTCAAGTTTATTATTATTCCATCTGCCACATTCAGTCTTCTCTAAAACATATTGCCTTCAGGTCAAAGATTGCCTACCTACCTACATAAAATCTCTTGAAATTTTGATGGAGCAGAAAAAATTCTGAGTTTTATGGGGAAAAATACAGTATATTTGGGGAAAATTTAAAAAATGTGCAGCATTTCTATCTATAACTTGATTTATTTATAAATACTTTTGGGTTTGAAATACAATAATTACAAATGTTATTGATTGAACTTGCTTTAAAGTGATTTAATTATAAATGAAACTACAGCTGTTGAACTTTAGCAATGTATCTTCATTTTTGTTTGTTAAAGAGAAGCAGACAGTCAAGTTAACATTGAAGACATCAAAAAATACCAACTGTGATAATACAAAGAATACTGTCTACTCTAAATTTTGTATAAATAACAGAAAGCACTGATTTTTCAGAAAATGAGAAAAAACTCGGGAGTCAAAATTCAGAATACAAATTTTGTCTTCAATTTCATTTTTGGAATCTGAAGTACTAATATTGCGAGCAGTTTCTACTTTATTGTGACTTCTGAAAATGGATGATTTGCCTCTTTGAGGCAAGTTACTGTTTCATGTGTTAATCTTTTTATCTAATATAAGTATTTCCAAACATAGTTCACATTTTATTAATTCTATACATCATTTAAAATGAAAACATAGTTTTTTCTTCAGTATTTTGTGGGAAGAAATAAGACCATGGAGTTTTTTCCCTTGGATCTTTACATTTCTGGCCTACTACTCATGTAGATCAACAATGAGTTCTAATAGTATTGTGTATAGGCGTTATGGAATATCAGAATATCTTAACTTTCTTAACATTTAACAAATGTTATAAATTACTACATTACTGATCGTAGATAGTCCTGTTGGCTATGCAGCAATTTGTCTTCATTAAATCAGTGGGAAAAGAAGCCTTCTGAAAAGTTACCTTCACGTGTTTCCTAAAATAGAAAAGGTTGGATTCTGCTGGGCATCCCAAGGAAAATCATTCTATGAAGAGGTGTGCACAAAGTGCTGACTATCTGTACTAAAGGTTCTGTTCATGACAACAAATTTCATTTGTTAAAGCAAATGGCGTTAATCATAACAAATCAGAAAATACATTCGCTGAGTCAGAAATGTCAACATGGTTTCTGTGGCTCTGATGAAATGTGGTACTTAGGAGTTGCTTGATGATTTTACTGGCTATTGTTTTTATTTACTTTTGCTGTGTTGGGCTCTGGAGGAAGGAAATGTGACTTCTGGTTCTGCTGCTGCTTTCTATGGCTTTTGGTACAGCCAATCATGGTATCTTATTTGACTCCCTACAGGAGATAGGGAATTGGAGGCATTTTACATTGGTTTTGTTTCTTCCTCACTGGGTGGTTTCAGTGTGTGAAAGAAGGGATCGAGAGATCAACCCAGTGGCCCCTAATATGTGTGGTGCTGCAGGAGTCAGTTCTATCCCCTTTGCTTTTTAACATCTATATGAAGCTACTAGATGAAATCATCCAGCAATTCAAAGTATTATATAATTAATATCCTGGTGATACACAACAGTTGTTATCCTGAGCTATAAGCAAATGCTACTGTGATGTATTTTCCTACTATGATGTCTGGAACCTGTTAAGTGTTTGTTTGGGAGAAAAAAATTAAAGCTAGGCCTTAATTAGATAGAGTTATTGTTTATCTATTGGGGTTCTCTATTGCTGCCAATGTTAGAACAAGTCAGCAATTCAGGGGTCCTTCTGGACCCATGGCTCCTGATTCATCAAGTGGAGCTATTGCCATAGGAGTGTATACCTAGTTACAGTGGTGCACTAGTTGCAGCTGCCCCTTAGCAACAGGGGCTACAATAATTTACACTTTCATCACCATCCATCTTGACTACTACAATGCACTTTCCATGGGGCTGCCTTTAAAGAGCACTTGGAAACTGCAACTAATCCAAAGTGCAGTAGCCCTCATGTTTATGATGCTCACTACTGTGAGCCTATAACAAGTGATTTTGTGGGTCCTGCATTAGCTACTGATTAGCGTCTGGGTACAATTTGAGGTGCTGGCATTGTATCAGTCGCTGAATACCTTCAGTTTCAAACAGAAAGCTAAGAAGAAACTTTTGTAATCCCTACATTTCCAAGAGATTTAAGGGGCTGAGACTCGGTGACACTGATTTTCTCTGGCAGTACTGATACTTTGGAACAGCCTCCCAGAGGGAAAAAAGCAGGCCATCTTGTTGGATTTCTGGAAACTTGAAGACTGAGGAAGCTCTGTCTGATGCTATTTTGCTTTCTGCTTTACTCTTTGTTTCTTGTTGTTTTTGTGTCCTTAGGGTTTTATGTTGTGGCTGATATTGGTATCATGGTTATGATGGATTGGATTTAACTTCACCACAGATATTTTAATTTTGGTTTGTGTAGCCTGAAAGTTACCAAGAATTGTTTGATTATGGTGGGATGGACAATGGATGGAGGGGAGACTTAATATCTCTGCATACATTTGCTTTCACCACTTTTAGTTTGTGATTAGAATCCTTTTTTAAAAAATAAGTAATTTATATTGTAAATATTTGAATGCAAGGATTTTAACAGCCAAGTGCCTTTCATTTTTTAAAAAAATTGTGTTGAATTTGCATTGGTAGTATCACTAAGTTGATTTTTTTTTCTGCTGATCAGATGCACATTGCACCTCTCATCTCTGAAAGTGTAAATGTTTGGTTTCAGGCACATGAAGCATCACATCACCAGCAGCAAGCAGCACAAAATAGTTTGCTGCCTCTCCTGAGCTCAGCTGTTGAACCTCCTGACCAGAAGCCTATCTTACCCCTGCCTATAACACAGAAACCTCAACCCCCTCCTGAAACACTAAAGGATGCCATTGTTGGGATTAAAAAGGAGAAGCCGAAAACCTCCTTTGTATGTACATACTGCAGCAAGGCCTTCAGGGACAGCTACCATTTGCGGCGCCATGAATCCTGCCATACTGGGATAAAGCTGGTGTCACGGCCAAAGAAAGCCCCTGCCACAATGGTGCCCCTAATCTCTACCATTGCAGGGGACAACAGCCGGACATCACTGGTTTCCACCATTGCAGGCATCTTATCAACAGTCACAACGTCTTCCTCCACTACCAACCCAAGCAGTAGTGCCGGTGCCACAGCAATGCCAGTGACACAGACTGTGAAGAAGCCCAGCAAACCTGTGAAAAAGAACCACGCCTGTGAGATGTGTGGCAAGGCATTCCGGGATGTCTATCATCTAAATAGACATAAGCTGTCCCACTCAGATGAGAAGCCTTTTGAGTGCCCAATTTGCAATCAGCGCTTCAAAAGAAAAGACCGCATGACCTATCATGTGAGGTCTCATGAAGGTGGCATCACCAAACCTTACACCTGTGGTGTTTGTGGAAAAGGCTTTTCGAGGTACCATGTAGAAAATCCCAGGCGAGCTCAAGTATTGGCTTTTCATTCCGTGTTCGCGGTGGGTGGGTAGAAGGGTGGAGGAATTTGGATAGGAAGGTTAAGAACTGGGGAGGGGATTGGAAGGAAAAGGGCACTAGGAGAGGTACAGTAACTTTAAATTTGAATCAACAGCCAGTCTTTGCTAATGATGGGTAGTAATTTTTTTAAAAACCAGAATTAGTCTGCCTTTGGCCTGTAGTGAAGGTGCAGGCACTTTTTAGCACCTTTTGTAAGCATTACTATGTAAGGCATTTAGCAGTTGTAGAGCCATAGAGTTTTAATTTTATTTGCATAATCTCCAGTTTTAAATGGCTTATAGACCTCGAGAATTTTTATTAATTTAGATTTTTTGGGGGGGAGGTATGTAATAAGGTATGTAACTGGAAACTGGAAACTGGGAGGTATGTAACTGGAAACTTAGTTGTGTGCCAGAAGTTTTGTGATATTATGAAGATTATTCTAAAAAACATTGAGATCCATAGGTTTGTGCTATCTAGGAATTCCCTCTTGTGTAGAATGTTGGAATGAATAATTGATCAATTCTGTGTTTGTGTAACAATTTGCTTGCTTGTGTCTCTACTTTTTTTTTTCTATAGACCTGATCACTTAAGTTGTCATGTCAAACATGTTCACTCCACAGAGAGACCCTTCAAATGCCAAGTAAGAACTTTTAATTGATCTGTATTGCTTAATTTATAAGACATCCCACTGGATTCTATAGAATCTGAAATTAGATATCATAACAACTGCTTGAAATTAAAGGTTTAGAGTCAAATAATAACATTAGCCCCCATTAGGCCCTTGGACAGCATATAGTAATCTATAAATGGTAAGGAGAGTTGAACTTAATTAGTATGGATGAGACACTAGCAGGAAATACCAGAATTGTAGACAACTCTGGAAAATAAAAAATCCTGGAAGAAGGCAGTGGCAGGATGCTTTGGCTGATAAGGAAATTTTAGTAGGAGGGCTTGGCTTAGAAGGTTATCCTTTGAAGTTAATAAAAGCTTGGGCATTTTCCCCATGAACTTGATTAGCCAGGAATCAGAATTAGAAGGCTTCTTGTGAATAGGTTAATTAAGGAACAGAGGAAGTCACACTTGAGCAACAATAGCCAAAAATTAGCCAAGTTGGCCTTGAGAAAAAACTAACTTGGACTGATATTAGGCCAACTTTTCAAAATAATTGCAAGCTTTAGGGTTTCCAAGAACTCTTTGTTAAGTTATTAAAATAAAAAAATAAGAACGATGGTGGAAAATTCTTAAGAATGTGGCAGGTTCCATTCTAAAATGAAGTGAAAAAATCTCTAAGGTTTGCAAATTGGCTTATAGAAGGCCAGAGGTGGAGTTTGGCTGTATCAGGAAGAAGAAATAATCAGGTAATGGATGAATCTCTGTTCTTGAAAATACAAGGTGATAATGTCAGAACTATTTTTATCCTATCCAGCATGCATGTATTTTGGTTATAATAATTGTCTTATTAGCATGTTTTGAAAGACACCACATTGAGGAAAACTGAAATACAACAATGATTAACACACAAATAAAGTAAAATGTGACAATAAAGAGTAATTAAAATCTGCCAGTGTTGCATTATAGTGTATAGAATATTTATGAACAATCAGCTATACCAATGACATCTAAAATAACTAAGTACAAAATAAAGTCTTCATGTAGTGCCAGAAATAGAATTATATGGGTACACAGTAAGCCTGAGCCACATCCAAGAATATCGCCTTCCTTGTATTCTCTGCTAAACTTCATTCACTAGGGTACCAGAAAAAGGGCCTCAGTTTGTGATGAAGATAGCTCATGAGATATATGTAGTGGAAGATGTTCTGTGTCCCTAACTGTTTCAAGCCCATCCATGTTACAGTAAAAACCTGAACTAGGGTTTATTTTTATTTTCTTGACTTGTATACTACTCATTTCCAAAGCCTTTGAACAACTAACATTGGCTCCAGTTAAAAACTGCCCCTCAAAAATAATATGTCAACCAACACATAATACACATGAAAACAGTGAAAGTAACAGAAGTTTCAGAAAAGTATTTCATTTCAGATGCCATACTGTGGCTGCTATTCTTTTCAGTAGCTCTTGAATCAAGTCAAACAAATTTGAGCTTAATATTGACAATCTGTTTTAGTTATGGAGTCTTACCTAGGACCTAAAAATGGGCTTATAAATATTAACTGGAGGCCAGAATTGTTTTCAGATGACTACAGCTGGGGTCGGCAATCAATGGCCCTTGAAACGCCTTTCAATAGCTGAAAGTTGGTCGCCCCAAATTGGCAGTGCATACTTTCCAATAGCTTTGAGGATGAAAATACCCAAGGGAGTATTTAGGATAAGCCCTAAAATACAAGTAACATTGAGTTCGAAAAGCAAATTCCTAGAACCTGACGGAATAAGATAAATTCAGGGGCTTCTCATGGGTATAGCATAGCCATTTGATCCACCGTGGCTTCTCTCCCTTAAGTAAAGTGTTCTTTGGCTACCAAAAGATTGCCTATTTCTGTGGTTTGTAATTTTCCCTTTGTCCGGCTTCTCACTTTGTCTCAAATGTTAGATGATGCACATGTTTAGGCAGGCTAGTATTTTTTAATATGAGCTAATAATGTACAAAGTTTTTTTTAACAAGTCTGCTCTTATTCTGTTTAGCTTTCTCATTGTGTTTCTAAGCTGATTCCTGATGACTCATTTTGGCCATTAAATTTAAAAGAAATGACTATTCATGACTTACATTCTGTTTTAGCTTTTTATTTAAATGTAACTGAATTAATGGGAAAAAAATCACATCCAAGAGCAATGTCAGGAAATTATTATGGGAACCACTTGGATCTGTTCCTAGGATTTATAAAAAAAGTGTCAATTTAGTTAGTGCAATTGTCTTTATTTTAAAAAAGAAGGTTCTCTTTATACCTGAATAACATTCAACATATGAATAGCATATGGTTTATTTAATCCCAACATCTAGAAATATACTTCTGTATCTTAGTATGGCCAGTTTAATGTCTGACTGTATGTGTATTGAAGGTAGTTGGAGTAATTTAAAAAGTATTGTTAATGTGCATATATACTTAACTCTAATTCTATACTTATTCTTTCTACTATGCATACATGCTTATTTTAATTCTATACTTATAATATTGCATACATACTTATTTTAATTTTATACTTATCCTTCTACTGGCTGCATACCTACTGCTGTATACCTAACTAGTTATATGCTTATGTTACCAACACTGTTGTCTTGCAAATATATTGAGAGCTGCTATACCAAGTCAAATTCCTTGCATGTCTAACTATGCTTGGCCAATAAAAGTATCTGTATCAGTTGTATCTATATTTTCATCCACACCTTTGGTGAAGATGATTAAAGTCCCTTTTCTCTGTTCCCTGTTTGTTTTTAAATGATTTGCACAATTTGTAAATCACCCAGATTTGCTGTGTGTTAGGAAGCATATGAATTTATAATAATAATTATTTGCAATATGGGAATTAAAGCATTTTTATATTTTAATTCAGTAAGTTTCACATGATCTTATAGTCCAGGACTTCCAGTTAGAAAATTTTGTTCCATTAAGAACTCTTATTCATTCTTCCTGCTTCTCTATACATATGCAAAACAACTTTCCTGTGTATTGCTGCCATCCAAATTTTGGTTTACTGTTTGATTGTTTATAAAAGTTGTATGTTATTGTGGGAGAAATAGCCATGGTCATTACATGTTCTTATTGGGGTGTATTAAATGGAAAGTTTTGAACTGAATCCGACTAAATTCCTCTACAGGGATTTCTTATGGTGAATACAAAGTATATATCATGTGCTTACAGTTAAATATTAAAGTTAGTGTTCAATAAATTAGTATTCTGCTTTGGGCCTTCTTTTTCTTTCTGTATAGACCTGCACAGCTGCCTTTGCTACCAAAGACAGGCTGCGGACTCACATGGTGCGCCATGAAGGAAAAGTGTCATGTAATATCTGTGGTAAACTTCTGAGTGCAGCATATATTACCAGCCACTTAAAGACTCACGGGCAGAGCCAAAGCATCAATTGTAATACCTGTAAACAAGGCATCAATAAAAGTAAGTGACTTCTTTTAAAAAAAGACTTTATTGTGCTTTTTGAAGTAGTGTTTGCAATTGTTTAAAATAAAAATAACTGATGATTTAGGTCATACAAGATGGGATTGGTATCTTATAAATTAGATCCGCGAGGAATGGAATTTATTTTGATGAGAGGCTTTTGGAAACTTTTTTTCTCCTTAAAAGAAGCAATCTGAAAACTGCCAGGTTTAAAACTTTGAATGCAGGGTTTCTCCAAAGCCTTTGAAGTTGTGTAAGGATTGATTTCAGCAGTCTTTGCTGCTTTTATGTTCTTGGCATGCTAGAATTGGTGACTAAACAATTATTTGGAAAAAGAACTATTAATCCTGATGCAATTATTATTGAAGGTAAATCTTCAGCTGTTTCAGCAAAAAATGCCCAGTCATGCCAAACAGCAGGAAATTTGTAAAAAGTTCAATTGATGAAAATTTGGAACTGACTGGAGATTTAGGCTGCCCAGTAGTTCAGTTCCTCTTTGAGGCCTGTCTACCATTTCCTTTAATTCCTAAATTAGAAGCCCAAGTGTGATCGTATTACAGGTAGTCCTCAATTTACCGATGTTCATTTAATGATGATTTGAAATTACAACAGCCTTGGAAAAAGTTACAACCTGTCCTCAAAGTTATAAATGTTGGACCACCTCTGCAGTCATGTGATTGTCATTTGGGCTCACATTTATGATGGTTGCAGTGTAGTAGCTGAGCAGTTAAGATGCTGGGCTTGTCAGCTGGATGGTTAGCAGCTTGGCAGTTTGAGAACCAAGTGCCGCCATGTAATGGGATGAGCGCCCATTACTTGCTATAGCTCCTGCCAACCTAGCAGTTCGAAAGCATGTAAAACTGCAAGCAGATAAATAGGTACCATATAAATTGGTGGGAAGGTAATAGCGTCTGTGCCTTGGCATATAGTCATGCTGGCCACATGACCACAAAAGCATCTTCAGACAACACTTGGTCTTTGGCTATGAAATGGAGATAAGCACTGCCCCCTAGAGTCAGACACAACTGGCAGGGGAAACCTTTAGTTTTTACGATGGATGCAGCGTCTCATAATCATGTTATCACAATTTGTAAACTTCCCAACTGGCTTCCTACAAAAAAAGTCAATTGGGGAAGTCAGATTTGCTTAACAACCACATGAATTGCTTAACAACTGCATGATTGTAAATTTGGGTCTGGTCATGTAATCACATCAATTAGTGATCAAAATTCCAATCCTAATAGTAGTTATAAATTGAGGACTACCTGT
>JANHZU010008984.1:95120-110663 GCA_032468055.1 Acrochordus granulatus | reverse complement strand
TATGTGGTGTTTATGGCTCTCTCAGCCAAAAAGGTTCCCGACCCCTGCTCTAGTATGAAGACACTGACTCCTGTTCTCTGAACCATTATGTACTATAAACCCAATATGGCATTGGACAGCAGAGCCTCTGTTCCCTTCTCTGCTGGTCCTCTGTATAGGCTGCCAAACTGATTTGAGGGCCAGCTAAATGGAGCACTGGTAAAGAACCTCTTCTGAAATCTACTCTGCAGTTTTTCAGAATTCCCCCCCTTTATTCTTCTGTTTTTTCCCCATCTCTTATTCTCAGCCAGTCATGACTGATCTCAGCAAGGATAGACCTGGTTAATACTTGAATGGGAGACCACTAGGAAATCATTGAGTTCTAGACTAGATGAGAAAGTGGAAGAACCATCCCCAAAGAGGCAATTGTTAGACATGAAGGATCAGGCTTAGTTGGTGCAGTTCTAGCTGACATATTTATTGATGTTGTAAGTTCCCAAGAATTTCTCCAACTGCCCACCAAACACCTGAATTCCCCAGATAAGGCTAATGGTCCTCATGAGGGGTTTGGTTTCCTAGCGACTCAAAGCTGATTCCCCCCTTAACTCCTGGCTTTGCCCTTTCTTCTCCCACATCTGGCAAATTATTGGCCTAGAAAATTACATTGACAGGTCTTGCAGTGCCAAAGAGTTGAACTAAACTCTGGGGAGACTTTATCTGGGGGTGTTGCTTTGTCTTCGTTGTCTTTCTGTCACAAGCTGGCTGTCCATGATGCTACATTCTGCCATGGCTCCAGGAAGAAATTCCCTTGTGACATCACCATTTTAATAACCACCTTGTCTTGTTTCTAGCATTTTGATTCTCATCTTGCCAACTTCACCCATCTGAAGATCTTCTTTTGGGAGTTAATGGTAGCGTGGGAAATCAGGAAGGCTGCAGGTAGAAAAATGCACCACCAAAGCAGGGCATTCAGATTCAAGTCTTGGCCACCCTCATCCTTTTCTTTGAAAGCAGTTTCAAATACAAATGCCTTAGTTGAATGTGAACAGCCAGGACAAAAAAAAATGCAGAAAATGTTTCTGTGTTGCACTGTGTAAAGCCACAAATCCGGCTCGATCTCCCAGGTGCAGTTAATCCTTGCCAAGCTTGGAATCTGTCTGTCCTTGATCCTTTCCCTTTTCAAGAAAGCACCCTTGTGTTCCTTGCCTTCCTCCAGCCATTCATCCATGCCTTCTGCATTTCTCGCCGCCTGCTTTATTTTCTTTTGCAGTCTTGGAGAACCACTTGCAAAGGGGTGTAAGTTTGCCTGAACAAAAAAGAATGAGCATTTCCTTCTGATTCCTTCTAATTTGTTATTTTCCCTAGGTAGAATAATATTTGCGGTTTAATATAGGACTGTGGATTGTCTCAATGGCCTGATTTTTATCTAAAGATTTAAAAGCCAACAATCTCTCCTTCTCCTTCTCCAAATTTCCTTTCAAATTCCCGTCTTCTACCATTGACAGATGAACATGTTTATCAGTTTGTTGCTCAGTCAGCCAGATGTTTAGACTGGGTTTGGCATTTTTGTCCACCTATCGAGTCCTTCCCAAAGACCTGTTTATCATATTTATATGCTGCTGATCTCAGAAGTGACTCTAGGCAGCTCTCAATTTATATAAATTTATATAAATATATTTATGTTTCAAAGTGCACCTAAAAAAATGAGAGGAACCATTAAGCTATCAGTCTCTTCCTTTCCTTCTGTCCCAGTTTCTCCCTGGAAGATTAGATTCTTCCAAACTCATTGTACCAAAATCTCATGCTTTGTGAAAAGTATGTGGAGAATGCAGTTAATGTATTTTTTATGTTGCATTGGTGGTCAGTTACTGAGAGATGTAGATTTATATCTACATTTGACTACCCTTACATTTTATATTTTATCTTTTTTTTCTGGAAAGAGAACATAAGAAAGTAAAAAAATCCACTGCTCCCAATTTTGCTCAATCTGTGTGCTCAAAATAAGTTGGATTATAAACCCTGCACCTATGGATAAATAACAATTTCATTCCTTGTATTAGGAAAGCCTATTTCAGACAATCCAATTCCCTTCCTTATTTACAGGGGGGAAAAGCTAAACCTCAATTAATGAACGCAACTTATAGAAACAGAAAATAAAGGTAAAATATATTTTATCTGCCACCACTTAATTGGTAGCTGACAGATAACACATTTATATAACATATTTAACTAGGTCACCTAAAAATGTAGATGTATTGGCACACAGGATGACCTATGTGTGTGTGATAGCTCTCTGGTTCCAAACGTATTGTAAAAGACCCCAGAATGTTTTACATTTTTATGGTAATTAAGAGTATTGTACAAATACAATTATAATACAAATATAATAAATTGAATTAGTATACACTCCATAGTTTCTCTGTTTGATAGGTCTTTTTTTGTCCTAATGTACCTCACAGGGTTATTGTGAGGAGGACAAAATCCTAATCAGCTGTAAAAGCACAATATATATATTTTTTCAAATTGTTATAATGGGTATCTACATTTATTCTCCTACATATTCCAGTTAGTTTGTTTGTCAAGGCTAGCTCTGTTCTTCTTTGAACTGACCCACACACTTTTTTCTTTCTTTTTAGATTTTTATCCTTTTTTCCATTTAAAACTCAAAGATCGAAGCCATACTTTTGCTTTTTTTCCTATTCTGAAGATAAATGGTTTTCCACTTGTATGTTTATTTTGCATTCTAAAGGAATTAATCTTAAACAGGTGCAGGAAAATTATTGTCCTCAGCCTTTGGTATCTGTCTTCAGCTCAGAATGAATGCAGAGACATTTTAAAGAGAAGTCCTGTCTCTTGTCTCTTTCTGTCCTGGTCTTCTGCAGTAAAGAAAATAAAGAATTGTAAAAGAATACGCATAAGACAACTTTGTTTTGATTTTTGTTTGTTCATTGTTTAAGGAGTTCCTAACTGTAGCGCTAAGTATTGGGTGTCACAAGGCTCTAGCCAGTAACACTGCAAAACTGCTTTAATAAGGAGGAGATTCTAAGCTTTGCAAGAAATATGGTAGGACATGAGCCATCTCTAAAATTCAGAAGACCTCTGCTGGGGCTCCTCTGAACCCTGGGTCTTCAATGGCGTGAAAGTGGCAGCAAGATAGCAAATCAAAACCCAGACACCCTAGAACTGTTGTTCTGTAATATCCTAGCTGAACTGTGGATATACTATCCATGGTTTTAGAAGTACAGGTAGATTGCAATTGTATATAGTGTGATTGTGTATAGTGCAATATTGCGAATAGAGCAATATTCAGTTTAGTCCAGTTTTTAAATTGATACCATGTTGCGTTTAATGGAAGCCAAAATTCAACTTCATGCACACAGTTGAGGCTGGTAAATGCACAATTGTGATCGGGGTTTTAGACACTCATCATCATGTGTGCAAAATGGAGAAAAGGAATGTTCAATTGAAGGAAAGCTCAAGGAAGAATTTTGAAGAACTATAGCAGAAAAGAGGAGGTAGCAAAAATATTTGGATATGGGTTTAATCTCTATTACTGTTACATAGTATTTCATTAGTAAACATATAAAAATTATGTTTAAACATTTAATTGATTACTTCCATCCGTTTGGAATCATTTCTCTTATTTTCCATACAAATATCAGCTTCAATAGTGCAAATTCAAATATTCAAATATAATCCTTGGGTTATGACCATAATGGAGCCTGTCCATCACAGTCATAACTTGTGATGGTTATAAATCAGATGACCCATGTGACTGACTCAGTTTTATGACTCTTTCTGACACAATAATTAAGCAAATGCTGAGGTCATTAAATGAACTAATGGTTTCCTGTGGGCACGGTTTTGCCAAAAACTGGAAGTAAATGCCATTTTTTGCAAAACTGTTGTAAAACTCAGTCATGTGATTGTGGGGCATTGCATTGCCATAATGCGATCTGGTTGTCAAGTACTCAAAGTCAGAGGGGCAACTGTCAGAACTTCAAAGTTGGGTCGTAACACAACAGTCACTAAGTGACCAATCATAAGTCGAGGACTGTCTGTACTGTAATGCATCCATTTTGTCAGATTTCTTAACTATGCTAATCAAGACCTACTGTAACTGTAAAGCAGCCGTATATTTCAGTATTCGTCTAGTTGTTCCAGTGACAAGAAATTCCCCGCTGATGTATTTTTGTGATTGATGCAAGTATAATTCTTGGGTAGCACCTCCATTTTAGTGAATAAAACCCCTTTACAAGATATTTATGAGCAGTTCATACATCAACATTGTCTAAAAAGCACTCTTGTTCAGAGGTTTGGTGTCCTAAACTCTGGAAAGTTATTTTGTGGTGTTTCTTATGCCTACCATGTGAGGTTTTGCTCCCCTGTGCTAAGAGAAGTTTTTATAGCTGTTGCCTAAAATGAAAGACGTGATCTCAGCTTAAGCCAACTGGATATGAAATGCTTGGGACTCCCACGTAGGAAGACCAGCTGCCAAAAATTTAAACACCTCAGTTCAAGAATATTGATCAATTCTGTTGTTCAAGGTGTCCGGGAGCCAGTATAGACTTGTTGAAGTGGGAGGGAGAAAACCCTTGCTGAAACATTGGAGAACTCTTTATCATGCCTACTTAGCTCATCTCGGCAGCTAAGTAGGGTTGGTGTGCCAAAATGGGATTTACACAGCTATTGACTAGTTGGAGGGTTAAAAAAAACAAATCCCCGAAGAACAGAAAGACAAAGCATTTCCTCAATGCTGCCAAGGCAGCTGTTGCTATGAGTCAAGCACAGCTTGAAGGTGTTCTCCCTTTTTTCAAAAAAAAATTGCCCTGCAAACATGACATTCGTTTATTTCATTGCTTGTAGAGCTTTTTGTCACAGTTCATTGGTAGGCACTTAAGCATAGAGATGGATTAAAGAATCTCAAAACCACAATAGTATTTGGATAGGAAATCCCAGGGATATAGGCTAGATGGAAGTCAAGCATCCCTGAAGAAGTCAGTGATGGATTGTTTTTGTACTGTGGCCAAAATACTTGAACATGCCTATGCAGATACCAGAGGCTGGACTTTTATAGCTTACTTTCTTAGCAGCTGTCCTAGATTTGGTTGATCTGCCTTCATACCCAGCTTGACAGCAACTAGGTTTCCAGTTGTTGATAGTCCTGTGTCATCAGACCAAGAATCTTAGCTTTCGTTGAAACCCTGAAACCAGCAATGAAGAATTCAAACATGAGTAGCATCAAAGGGAGATCTTAGGATTACCAGATGTCCAGCAAAAGGACTTAAATGTTATCCTCGACTTACAACCACCAATTGGGACCAACGTTTCTAAGCAGGGCAGTTGTTAAGTGAGTTGTGTCTGATTTTATGACCTTTTTTTGCCATGATTGTTAAGCAAATCATTAGAGTTGTTAAGTAAGAAACACAGTTATTAAGCAAGTCTGACTCCCCCCATTGATTTTGTTTGTCGGAAGCTGGCTGGGAAGGTTGCAAATGGCAATTCTGTGACCCTGGAATGTTGCAGTTGTTGTAAACCCATGACAGTTGCCAAGTGCCCAAATTTTGTTCTTGTGATGGTGGCTATGCTGCGATGATCGTAAGTGCGAGGACTGGTTGTTAATCATTTTTTTCAGTGCTGTTGTAATTTCAAATGATCACTAAATGAATGGTTGGAAGTAGAGGACTACCTGTATCCTCTTTTTTGTCCTCATTTCTCCATCCAGCAGGCATAGCTGTAAAAATCAAATATTGTCTGGCTTTATCAGAGCATTGGGGTTGGTGGGGTTTTTTGGACTGTGTTTTGGACTGTTTTCACAACAGTGAATGAATGGTTGCGCAAATGGTTCAGACACTGGGCTTGTCGGCTGGAAGGTGGGCAGCCCAAGGTTGAGATCCAAGCACTGTTGTGCAACAGGGTGAGCTCCCATTACTTGCTCCACCTCCTGCCAACCTAACAGTTTAAAAGCATGTAAAAAATGGAAGTAGATAAATAGGTACCACCTTTGGTGGGAAGGTAACAGCTCTCCGTGCATCTTGGTGTATAGTCATGCTGGCCATATGACCACGGAGGTGTCTTCAGTCAAATGCTGGCTCCCTTGGCTGTGAATCAGCAGAGGAAACCTTTACCTTTTTATCATAAAAATAATGATTCAAACTTTGTGTATTGTGATATTGTAAACTGTTTCTTTCCCTCATCTATTGAGACACTTGACAGTTTAGATTTATGAATTAAATTTATATACCACTCATCTTACTGTTTGGGGCAACTCTAGGCTGATTCCGAGAACTGGAATAAATTCTAATTTATTGCCTGATTCCAGTAATCGGCTTCAATCCAGCCCCTTCAATTGTATGATTACTGGAGTCTGTAGATCACATGAGTCGTCATACTTTTCCATGTTGAAATTTGAAAAACGCATTGTTGTTGTTTTTGGACAACAGTATGGTACCTTTCGAATATTGTTTTACCCCAGTGGGATACCATCTTTCTCCATGCAGTTTTTTGGTTTATCTTTACAACATTCAAATCAAGAGTACTTTCCTTTTAATGTATTTCTGTAATGTTTAGATCAGGATGTCCAACCTTGGTGACTTTAAGATCTGTGGACTTCAACTCCCAGAATTCCTCAGCTAGCATAGCTTTGAATGGGCTTCCTGCTTTCACATCTCTCTCTCTCTCTTATGCATATCTGGGGATTTGGCCCCTGATGGCACAGGGATATAAGACCTCCATAAAGTTTAGAACAACAATTAATACCATTTGGAATTCTGGGTGTTGTAGTTCCAGTACATTTGCAGAGCAGTTTGAGAAAGGCTAACATGGAAACTTATAATGGAAAGTCTCATTTTAGCTGGTCTTGATGGCATTTCTAGTTGCAACCAGCCTGCACTTCTTGATTCAAAAAACAGGCAGGAGATTTTGGCAAGTTCAGCTTCTTTCAGAATGTGAAAAGAGGTTTCCTTTGTCCCTTCCAACTGGCCTATTTAATTGTCCTGAAACAAGTACCCTGCCAGCTTCCAAGTTGGAATCAGGAGTCCATTTATGGTCTCTTGTGGAAAATGATCGAGAATTTCCAACCGCACAAAGCTCAAAACAAATGAAAAAGCTTTCAATGAGGCACGTAGGAGCTTTTTATGGGTAAAACTTGTCTGAGTGCCAAAAGCTGTGAATGAACAGTTTTCCATGGCTTGAGTGCGTAGGAGAAACATGTGTTTAAGGATTTGGAAAGAGGTATTTGTGAATAAATGCAGGAAGAGGACAATATGGCTTTGATCTGGGGGTTTGGCAAGAGACATGGCAGATTGGGATGGTGGGGCATCTGTATATTGATTAGGCAGGCATTGTGAGAGTGGTGCAATAAGAGCTGAAATGATTTAAATGATTAATACCCAACAGTTTTCAGCAAGACTTTGAAGTCTGACTTATTATAAATAATGTTTAGCTCTTCCTCAGATGGCTGTATTTTAGTGGAAGGAGATGAATAATTCCTTATTTTGCTGAGAGTTGCTAGCTGTGTTATATGTGTAATTGCTTTATAATGGAGTTCCATGTTTTGAGAATGTATCAGCCTGAAGTCCAGATGCTCAGAAAGAGAAGCTGCCATATCTTCTATGTGCCACTGGTGAGCTTCACCAGAAGCATTAGGGTGTTGTATTCCTCCTCCAAACAGCATAGGGAAGAGCATTGCTGCAACAGATTGCAATGTAGTGGCATGATGTAGCTTCAGTGCCTGGGGGCAGGACTATTCCATGTATATAATGTTGGAGAGCAGAACTGAGGAAGGGATCTGTGTCTAAAATATAGGTAGTTCTCACCTTACAACCATTTGCATAGTGACCATTCAAAGTTACAATGGCACTGAAAAAAGTGACTTACAATCAGTCCTTGTACTTATGACCATTGCAGCATCCCAACAGTCATGTGTGATCAAAATTCGGACACTTGGCAACTAGAATTTATTTCCAATGGTTGCAGCATCTTGGGATCCTGTGATCACTGTTTGTGCCATTTTCCAGCCAGCTTCTGACAAGGAAATTTAGTAGGGGAAGCCAGATCACAGATTCACTTAACAACTGCAGTGTGACAAAAATATAATGAAATCTGTTGTGAAGAAGAATCCACCTTGAGTTAGCAAAGGAAAATTCTGTATTCTTAAGAAATTTTGGATTCTTAAGAATCCACCTTGGGTTAGCAATGGAAAATTCTGGTTCCAATTGTGGTCATAAGTCGAGGACTACCTATAATGATATACCACTATTGGATCTCTTCACACATATAACTCATGACTGTTCTTCTTGAAGAAGTTTTTAGGCTTGATTGATGGATTAAGTGCCATCAAGTTGTTATCGACTCTTAGTAGCCACTTACAGTAGACAGATTCTCTTCAGAACGATCTGTCTTCCACATGCCCTTAGGTCTCTTAGTGAGTGCATTCATTGCTGTCAAATCTATCTTGCCACTGGACATCCTCTTCTTCTTTCAACTTTTCCAATCATTATGGATTTCTCAAAGGATCTGAGTCTCTGCAGGAGTTGTCCGAAATGTGGTGGTTAGAGCTTGGTCATTTGACTGAGAACTCTGGATGAACTGGTTCTATGACCCAGTTTCCTTGGTTCTTCACTGTATCCTCAAGAGTCTTCTCGAGTAAAAAGAAGTTCAGATGTCTTGATTTTTTTCTCTGCTGCTTTTTCAAGTCTGGTTTTGATGTCTGCAGGGTAAGTATCCCAGACAAAACCTTTGCAAATCTTGGTTGATACAGACACATCACAGCTTTTGAATATTTTGTTAGGATTTAGTGTTTCTGTCATTCTAGATTGATATTACATATTCAGATGTTTCCAGCCTTAAACTTTGTAGCTGAAGAGGCAAAATGCTGGTATAATCCAAGGATCAGTGGATTAATGATCTGATTCTGTTAATAAAACAAGGAAAGTCCTGCTGATCAGCCTGTTTAGTCTAGCCTTCTGTGTCATGCAAGTCAACCACAGATGCATCTTGGAAGTGTGTAAACTGAACATGAGAATGTAAGCTTTTGTCCTCTGTTGCTCCTCAAAAGTTGCTGTTAAGGTTATGAGTCCTTTGGTTTTAGAAATAGCATACAGCCATTCCAGTTATCTACATATATTCTCATTAATCCAGGTCATGATTTGTAACAAAAATTGCAAACTTTCTTCAAAAGGCATCTGAACCTTTATTACAAGATGTACCCTTTCCTTTCCTTTTTTACATGGATTGAGAAAGCCTTCTGGGTAGAAGGTGAAATGTCTCTAGTAACATCTTGTAATAAAAGTCCAGTTGCCTTTTGAAGAAAGTTTGCAATTTTTGCTACAAGCCATTCCAGTTAGCAACCAGTTATTACTTGCTCTTCCAGGTATTTGTAAAAACATTTAAGCTGGTGGCTTTTAACCTCTTTGGTGTTGTAATGCTCTATAGTTTATTTTTGGAATATCTAACCTGAGTGCTTCCTTTTATTGATCTTTAGAGTCAAGTTGGATATCCATCTGCTTGTATTTTCCCCCCTCTTGTTCTAAATTGTAGAAAAAGAGGCAAGAATGTGTTTAAGAAATGGGTTCAATGACTGCCTCTTGACAGACGCATGCTAAAGACACATTGAATGATGGACAATAAAGCAAACCAACGCTTTGTGCAAATGAACATTCCCAACGCCAAAAAGGAGAATTGGTGGGTGTATAATAACCTGCTCCTCAGCACCTTGGAGATGTTCCCTTAATTGAATGCAGTCTGCTATCAGATTAACATCCCTTTACTTCCCAGCTAATGAGGCTCTTCTGAAACCTTCTTGGCACGTTTCCCAGTTTGCAACCACAAAGCTCTGGAGATTTATGTGGAAATGTTCAATTTTCTAGGACTCTTCCCTGAAGTCAGATCCAAAATGGAAAATCATAAGCTGAATAAACATTTGTTCCTCAGAGAAAGAAGCATCCTAAAATGAGTCTGATTTTTGCTCTAATTGCAAAGATAGGAATCTCTCACATGTCAAGCCAAAGAATGGCTTGGATTGCACATCATAAGCCACTATGTGATTTGTTTGCTTTTAGCATAATAGGTGAATTCACTTGTTACAATATTGTGCTAAGTGCAAACCAGCCACTTGTTTTGTGACTTGTTTTGTTCACCAAACCATACTTAAAAATCCCAATTTACCAAGATCTATCTATTCTAATCTGTTGCCATTGGCTTAAGGTTTCAGAAGATCCACATTTAAATCAGTCTTCAGACATGATAGCTCACTGTGAGACTTTGAATTCTTAACTACAGGTAGTCCTTGATTTATGACAGTAATGGAGCCTTCCCATCATGGCAGTAAGTTGTCATGGTTGTAAAGTGGGTCATCCATGTAACTGACTCGATTTTATTACCTTTTTTGTGGCAATTGTTAAGCAAACTCCATAGTCATTAAACAAACTAATAGTTCACTATGGGCTGGTTTTGCCGAAAACTGGAAGTAAATGCTGCTTTTCAGCAAAACTATCACAAAATGCAGTCCCATGACTGTAGGATGCTGCAAATGGTTGTAAATCTGAGTTGGTTGCCAAGCATCTGACATGGGGTCAGGGTTAGACTTGGCTTAGGTTTAGGCTTAAGCTTAGGCCGGGGGTGCTCTGCCATTGGAACTTCAGAACCAGGTTGTAAGTACCAGTGAGAAGGTCCACTATAACTTTGACCGGTTCGTAAGCGACCTTAAGTCGTAAGTTGAGGATTACCTGTATAGTTTCCAGTGCACTCTGAAAGGGATATCAAGGCTTCTTGCATTTTTCCTGGATATGTATTAGTAGACTCATGCTGCCATCTTGCTTCATGCTAAAGGCAGGCTTCTTTTACCATTCCAAGCATACCTAGTTGTTCCATCTGGTTGCTCAGTTCTCCCAAGGATGCAAAAATTTAACTGCACTGAGTCAAGAAATTTTGTTTTCATTTGTTGCATAACCTTGTTTATATTTTCTATAGGCAGCAAGTGAGCAAGGAAGGAAAGAATGGTGATTTGTGGTTAAGTGTTTCCAACCAACCCTTGTGATGATTCACATTTTTGCAGAAGAAGACTCTCTGTTCCTTTGTATGGCTGAATTCCCTTGCATTCCTCAGTCCTGGCAACATCTGAGTCACTTATAATGCCTAGTACAAAGCTCTGTTTAATTCATGTAATAGGGGGATGGACCATATTCCCTTATTTATGAACAGAGAGTTGAAGTTTACAGCCACAGTTTTTGTTTAAGCACCTCTTCAGCCACTTACAAGACAAGTGACAACAGGGAAGAGGATTCTTTAATAATGACACCCATTAAAGTCCTTCTTCCAAAACAAGGCTTTCTGCTTATCTACTTTGTCTATTGGTTGTTGGGCAAAAACTATACTGGCACTTCCAACTTTCAAAGATCTTTTCCTTAAATGCTATACCTTGCATGTATCATGTTTAACCAGGTCAATGGTGGAGCCAATGCGCTGTGTGAACGAGCAAACCTAGCCATTATTGGGACAAGAGGATGACAGTCTGAATCCAAAACTGTACTAGGATAATTGAAAAACAACTTACTCTTCCCTGAGCAGCCATATTGTGTGAACACCCAGTCAGCTGTGGGGTGGTGTCTAAGTCACTTTTACTCAGTCCTTCAAGAGAAGGAGATGACATTGTAGAAGAGCTGGAAATGCAAGGTCTTCCATTATAAAACTCATTCCAAAGAACCGGTAAATATGATATCTTCCAAATCTTTATTTGCTGTACGGTCCATGCTATGCTTCTGCTGCCTATCTGGACAGTGATTATTGTCAAAATGAAACTTTGCTAACATTTTTCGGTGCCAAGGCTGGTGGGACACCAGACAAGGCTGAGGAAAGTAATTGGGCTGTTGACCAGCTTAGAGTGATTTTGTGCTACAGATTCACTGTGAAGAAGTTCTGACGTGGTTAGTTCTTTTTCTTATATTTTTTTACTAACAATTTTAGTCTTAGACACTAGCCAGGGTTGTTCTGTGTCAGTTTGCTTCCTCCTTCTACTCTATCATCATCATCATCTGAATCTTTTTTAAAAGACCCCCTCCCCTTAGGAACATCTTGGTTATTAGGATTTTAATAAAATCCAATTTCTGACCATATTCATAAGACTAGAGCAATTGAACATCTTGTGATGGCATTTACATGGTGTGCTAATTTTGTGGCTGTAGCTTGGCTAGTGTATGGTCCAGTGCCTTGTGTAAACCTCAGAAATGGGTCACTCCATGACCAGCTTAAATACATTCATAGGGACAGATCTCTCAAGAGCTATTGGGTTACGAAGACTGAATGCAGCAGTGTTGATGTAAGGGCAAGTGAGGTCAGGTTGATGGAAACTGTGTCAAGATGCCAGCTCTCCCCTTTTTCTGTATGATTTGCAGTGTCAACATGCATGCCTCAAACTTGCAGGATTATTTGAGGGTCTGCCTGTTTATGGTTGTTTCTGGCCATCCAATGAGATTGGTGGAGCGGGTATGCTTCAGCCTCATCAATTAAGCAGTGGCATTTAAGTGAGACCCAGATGTGGGCATTCTCTGTCATGGCACCTAACTTGTAGACTAAGATCCTCCTATGATTCAGGTGGCTTCCATTTTGATGACATTCTGGAGGCCATTAAAGACCTCCAATGTCCCAGGCCTTGGGCAGGGTAATGGTTAAGCCCTGTTGGATATTTTTTTTACAGGCAGTCCTCAATTTATTACCATAATTGGGAAAGAATTTTCTAAGACCTAAGGAAAGCAATTGTTAAGTGAGTTGTGCCTGATTTTGCAGCTTTTTTAGCCATTGTTGTTAAGCAAATCACTGTAGTTTTTAAGCATATCATGTAGTCATTCAGCAAATTTGGCCTCCCCCTTTAACTTTGCTTGTTGGAACTGGCTGGGAAAGTTGCAAATGGGGATCATATGACCCTGGGATTATTAATACATGCTGGTTGGCAAGCACCCGAATTTTGATCACGTGACTGAGGATGCTGCAAGGGTTGTAAGTGTGAGGACTGATTGTAAGTCACTTTTTTCAGGGCCTTTGTAACTTTGAATTGTCACTAAATGAATGAATGGTTATAAATTGAGGACCACTTATTTGTTGGCAGCTTCTTCCTCTGGCCACTCATGAACTCTTGTGTGTTTATGTTTTTTAATTGTAATCTACCCACAGCCATTAAGAATTGGGTGACCTCTGAACTGATTATAAAAAAGAAACAGGGTCTGCAGACCTAGCCAACTCAGTTTTAAGTTTGAAATAACAAAGGTGGGAATTTTCAGGTTCTCTAAAAATTTAACTGCTCTTTCGCTGTGCTTCATTATTGACTTCATTTTGTTGCCCTGGTCTTTGACATCTAACCAGCACATTAGAGATATATAACATAGCAGCTGAGCTGTGAATTTTTGCTAAAAGTTTTGTTTTTTGACTTTGGATGTTATTATTCAACCGCAAAGTTGTGTTCCCAGCAGACTTTGGACTTTGCCCAAATCCATAAACCATATTCAATAATATCTGAAATGAAAAAGCATTAAAATTTATGTTTTTCTTCAGGTTGCTATGCCTTTTTCTCCATCCTTGCAGACAGACAATGAAAGAATCTCTCTCTCTCTCTCTCTCTCTTCCTTGACAGAGGCAATTTATGCAAAATTATTGGAGAAATGAGATGGTGATGTGGCTCTGAGAATCTCCTCTATGTTCAAAGTACTACTTCTGAAGGTATGAATTTTCAAATCTTACTTCCTAAAATTCCAAGATTCATCTGTTAGACCAAGACAGGAAATTATCTTAAAGGGTGGGTACAGGGAAAAAGGTCAACATTCACAGTAATGTCTATTTCCCCCCATTCTCAAATTGGTCCCCTTCAGCATGGAGAAAATTGGATTCAGTACCTCCAACATGGAGAAGAAATGCAAAATTAATTTAAAAGAAAGAAAGAATGCCTTTAAAATAAAGGAGGTAGTCCTCAACTTACAACCATTCATTTAGTGACCATTTGAAGTTACAATGGCACTGATTCACAACCTGTCTTCATGCTACAGTTGCTGCAACATCCACAATCACCTGATCAAAATTCAGGTGCTTGGCAATCAACATGTATTTACCACAATTGCAGCATCCCAGGGCTATGTGATCACCATTTGTGATTTTCCCAGTCATCTTCTGACAAGCAAAATCAATGGGGAAGCTGGATTCACTTAATGACTGAATGATTCACTTAACAACTGGTGTACTTAGCAGTGGAAATTCTGGTCCCAGTTGTCACAAGTCGAGGACTAACTTCTTTTATTTCAATTATTTTTAGGGATAGCTAGGCCTAATTAATAGTTATTAATTTAAATGTGAAAATTGAAAAATTAAATTTTTCACCTCAATCATAAGAACTTTAGTAGTGGGCAGTACAGTATATGTAATGATAGTATTGTAGAGATAGAATACTTTGAACGAAGCAGGTGCTAAAACAGGCAAATATGCAAATCAAACAGCAATATACTTGAAGAGTTGTTGCCATACCATAGGTACTATTTCATTAGAGCTCATTTATTCCATAAAATTCCTAAGAATAATTCCAAGTAGTCATGGGCTGCAGTTAGACTTGAATGGTTAGCAAAGAACAGAGTTTTAGTGCATATGACATTCATATGATAAGGGAATTTTTAAATTTATTTATAACATTTATATAACCATCCATCTTACATCAAATTGTTCCTTAATAGTGTTAAACCTGCTTGTCTGTTATTTCACCTTTGCATTATGTAAAATGTAAGTTTTGTTATCTCTTTTGAATGTTGAAATTTTCCACATGCCACTTGATGGAATTTATTTATTTATTAAACTTATTTTCTGCTCATCTCACACTAGCAACTCTTAGCTGTTAATTTAAATAATAAGATACGATATGCATTTGCACTCACTATAATTTCATCCATCAGGATAAGATAACATTAATCTTATTGTTCTTGCTAATTTTTGGTTCCTCTTATGGATCTGAGATATTTAAAAAACTGTGAGCTGCAAGTCTTTAACATATCTGAAGTTTAAAGGGTTGTTTTTTATTCCAGTCTGCTAGGCTGTATGTTTCCTCTGTTGACAATTTTTTGTGGCGTGTTTGGGGTATGACAGAGAAACATAATGAAATGGGCCTGTTAGTTCTGTATAGGAATGATGGAACACAGCCTTTGTTGACTGATGAGAAATTTACAGATAATATTAACTAGTTAAGGTTATTAAAAAAATTATCCCATTTTTCATATCATATTTTGATACTAGATTCAGATTTGTTTCTCACCTTGTATAAAACAATAATACTGCTTTAGTTATGTCTCTGAGAAGAGTTTCTCTCTCTTTGATTTTGTATAGAGCAGCATGTAAGCCAAGGGTTGGCTGTGGAATGGCTATAAAGGCCATTATTTCTAGGGATCCCCAAAACAAACATATATACACACAAAAGCACAAATCTTTTCCTTTTATAATGGATGCTAGAAATAAACATAGGGTGGATTTGGATATGCAGATACTTTGCCCCCAAGGCTTGGACTCCAGTAACTTGCTATATTCTGTAAAACAACTGTC
>JANHZU010008984.1:66916-78058 GCA_032468055.1 Acrochordus granulatus | reverse complement strand
AGGGAGGCCTGGCGTAATGTAGTCCATGGGGTCGCGAAGAGTCGGACACGACTGCGCGACTGAACAACAACAAATAGTTGATATAGCAGAATCCATAAAAAGTAGATAATCCCATAGTTATGCAGGGTGAGAATCATACATGGAGCAACTGAAGCTTTTATTAAATAGTTACACACTGGCTGGGGAATTCTGGGAGTTGAAATCCACACATCTTCCAGTTGCCAAGGTTGAGAAACACTGTCATACATCTTCAGAACCTAAAGCTCATCACAAATATAGGTACCTCCATCCATCCACTCATCTTGGTTCCCAAATGTGCTTGCCAGAAGAGTAATGTGGAAGCCAGGGATCTGGGCAACTCCACTTCACAAATAGGAGGCCATGAATATCGGGAAGATGGGAAACTCCTTGAAACCATGAAGCCTAAGGCCTTAAATATGGAGATCTGAGCATGCAAAAGCTTTTAAGATTAACCAGTTGTCAGGGTGCAATTGGCCCATCTCCCTAATACACCTTAAGTTTTGGGACTCTGAAATTATATCATCCATAAACTTGGCCCTACAAAGTACAGGTTCTTACCCCAAGGAACTTGTAGAGATGGACATGTCCAAGATGACGTGGTAAGAAGAGCAGTGGAATTTTAATGCTGCCAGACCCAATTACTAATGACAGTGTTGGGAGCAAATGCTTTTATTTGAGGAGAATAGGGAGCCTTGATATGCAATCTGGTGTGGCTCAGAAACTTGCAGACATCTTTATGGTTGGCCACAAGAACCACCTGTCTCTCATTCTGCCTTCTACATCTGAGCTGATGCTAACTCTAGCACAGTTGCACAGTTGGAACATTGCAGACCTGCAGGCTTCAACCTTCTCTTGCCTCTGTGTTTCAGATGACGATTGCCAAATAAGAAGAAAGGTACCTGCAGCAGAAGAATCATCAAAAGAAGTACAATAAGGTGTGCTAATTTTTGTTCCAGTAATTATCAATACATTTGCCAGATTCACTGAACAGGAATATTCAAAATTATTGCTGTTTACAGAGACCAAACAAACAATTCCTTCAAAGAGGTCATTTAATAATACATTCTCAGAGATTAAAATTAAAACAGGGTGGGTGTAATAAATAGAAATAGTGGGACTCTCCCTTAGTGAGATAATGGGAACAGAGAAGGCTTTAAAAATGATGCTTTTAAACAACCTAGGTATGGGAGAAGGAAGAACTGAACTAGGAGAAGGTGTGAAGCATGGGATCAGTTTTGAGTCTTTACATAGCCTTAAACTAGGGCCCAGCCCTTCCTAAGGGCCGTTGGATCTTATCTCACAGCTGCAGGTGTTCAACTGCCAGCTGGGCAGATCCTTGTAAATATGTAAACCTTAATAAAACCTGTTAGCTTAAATTTTGCTGTCTGGGCTTGGTCTTTGGCAGCTGACAATAGGTGACAGCAATGACCTGATCTGAACTGATCTTCAAAAGATAAGCAGAGATGGAGCTGGCTAATTCTGGAATGGGGTACCCCAAGGAAATCCAAGAATGGAAGGTATTTTTAAAGAAGAAATCAGTATCAAGCCATGTTGTACCATTGCCAAGAAAACAGCTTGGAAGTGCTTCTAGGAGATTTTATTTTCCTCCAGTTCCTCTTTGCTCAGAGCTAAGAAGGGTCAGTCAGTCAGTAAATTTCTGAACATCCTATTACAAAGCAGTCGAGCCCATATTTCTTTTTTCTTTCTAGATCCAGAATTGGCAATCAGGAGAGGAAAAAACCCAAATAAGATGAGAAACCAAGATGGAAAGTAGTTTTTATGCTGGTGACTATACTCTGGAATGGTCTGAGGCTTCTCCGAGTTCAACCACACAGAAATATGAAGGCACATTTTGAATTTTTACCTGGCGGCTTAGAATTTTGGTTTTTATTCTCCATCTTTTTTCCAGCCCCCCTCCAAAAAAATGGGGGGAGAGAAAACTGACAACTGACCTAATCTTTTCTATACCAACTATTGAAGCTGGATAATGATGACCTGTTATAAAATGCAATTCATATGTATGAATGCAAAGCCATACAAATATTCCAAAGTGGTTTCTGGGAATGTTTTTGAACCATGACTTTTGTATGAATGGATACTTGTGTCCTTCATCCAGGTAGAGGGTGGCCCTTCACATTTTGCTGTGTTGTGGATGATGATTTTTATTATAATTATATAATTATTGCTGCTAATAGAAAAGAAACCTGAATCATGCTATTTGGGTGTGATAGTCAGAATAATATAATTTTTTTTCCTTCATGAAAAAGTGTTCCTGCAGATCCCTTCTGCAATCAGAATAATTCATGATGTATTTTCCCCTTGTTCAGGGAATACTGTGAGAGAGGGGGTAAAAAAAAGTCAAAATGGCTTCTACAAACATGAGATCAGAGCTCCAACTTTTTAAAATATTTTTTATTAAAGCTTTACAAAATACACAAAAATTAATACAAACTAATAAAGAACAGAAACAAAGAAGGAGTAAGCTTCTGATTTCCTTTCCAGCAATATAAGTACAGTTACAAAATTATCTCTTACTCTATGATTGAAAAAAAACCTCACTTTTTTATCCAATTTTTTCTAGTCTAAACCACAATTCATAAGAACTTCTTTTCTGTTTCATGCAAAAAATCTATTAAGGTTGACCATAAATGTAGATTTATTCCAGTTGACCATAAATGCAGATTTTTTTCTCTAATCAAAGAGATTAATTTAGCCATCTTTGTAAATTCCATTGACTTCACCAATCATTCCTTGTTGTAGGTAGTGTTGAGCCTTTCTACTTTTCAACATCTAATATTGCTGCAGTTGTCAGATATAAAAAACATTAGTCTGTAATTATATTTCAAATTCAGGCTTATTTTGTTCAAAACCATAACATCTTTTATCTACTTTAAACCTTTTGGTTAATTAATGGTTAAGAAAACCATTGACAAGAATGTCCTTCTCTTATCAAATCTTTTCTTGATT
The DNA here is from genome assembly GCA_032468055.1 of Acrochordus granulatus. NCBI lineage: Eukaryota > Metazoa > Chordata > Lepidosauria > Squamata > Acrochordidae > Acrochordus > Acrochordus granulatus. The sequence continues at coordinate 75,070 of JANHZU010008984.1, read as the reverse complement.
TCATGTTACAATCCCCATAAGAAAATTCTAGTACATCTCAGTAGGTTAACCATTTATGTATATTTATTATTTCTTGTCTATAAAATGCTTCTTGTGAAAAAAGACTCAGGTTTTTTTACACATAACAGAGTAGGGTTCTGATCTCATGTTTGTAGATTACATTTTGACATTTTTGACCCCTGAGGACATTCCTGCTCTCATTGATCCTGTTTATAAGGTAGTTTTTAAATGTCCCTCAGCCCAATTTGAATTGGGCTTCCCTCTCACCTTGCTTTTGTGTAATCTCGCTTCTAACTTTGTATTCCTTGTATCGCTGGAAAACAGAACCAGATTGAAAAATAAGATGGTGTGGAAGCTTGCATTCTGTATATTGTCCTCTTTCCATTTCTGTGAATTTAGTGTCTCCTATAGTTTGCAAGTCATATGCCCTGAGTCTTGTTTCACCCTCACCGAGACGTTTTGGAAATTTGGGGCTAAGTTTCATTGGAGAAGGAAGGTCATACAGGTAGTCCTTGTTTAGTGATCACAATTGGGACTGACAACTTGATCATTAATTACATGGTTGCTAAGTGAAACCATGATTGTGCTTATGATCTGACTTCTGTTTTCCTTGGCATTACAGACCTGCAAAGATCATAAATGTGAGGATTGGTTGCAAAGTTACTTTGTCATCGCTATCATAACTGCGAATGGTCGCTAAATGAGGCAGTTGCTAAATGAAGACTACCTGTGCTATACATAAATGAAGTGCTCACATTGTGTTCATGTTTCAGACATGACTCACAGGAGAGTCAAGCAGTCAAGATGGTGACTGAAGCCCAGCACAATGTCCTTTTTTTAATGTAAATTGTGCCTGTAAACAAGGAGCAGGGCTGCTTAGTGGTTGTGTCTACTATCATGACTTGTTTGACCCCCCTGGATGCCCAAAATGCTTGGCTGGATATAACAAAAGCAACAAGATCATTTGCATGGGTCTCCTAGAGAACAAAAAGGTTGGGGCTGGCTTGACACTGAACTGTACTGTATCTTCAAGTGATGTTCTCAGTTGTATGGCTTTGCATAGTGTGGATCAGTGCTTCTGAACCTGATTCCCCTGGCTGGGGAATTCTGGGAATTGAAGTCCACATGTCTTAAAGTTGCCAAGGTTCAGAAACACTGGTGTGACAGTCCATCCTGCACAGCCACACTGATGGTCTAATTGAATATTTATTGGGTTTGAGGATGTTGCTCAAAGCCCCAGAATGTTGGGATCTGTTCTGTCCTGGCTATTTTACTGTTTCCTTCTTCTTTTTCAGACAAAGTAAGGGATGTGCCCTGTGGCAATGGTGTCTGCCATGGAGAGGTCAAAACTGGCAAGATGGTGGGCGGAGTTCTTCAATGTCAGCCCTGCCTCTTTGGATTACACTGATATCACAGAGCCAAAAGGGGCGGAGCTTACATCAGGGTACTCTGCTTTCCGACCAGTTTTGACCTCCCATTCTTCATTTGCATATGCTAGAGTTACATGGGCCTAAATAGTGCATTTCATCCCTTCAAAGGGGCTAGAAATGGGCAGCTTTTGAGAAAATGCCCACCTACGTCTTTGAGATAAAGGAGTTTTTTTTATTGTGCTCTCTAGACTTTTTATAGCCACATAGATAAAAGCACACGGATGCACAACACGCAGTTAAATGTAGGCAGCTTCTTAACTGATTGCAGTCCAAAGGTTGGAATCACGCCAGTGGCAGGGCTCTTATTTGAAACCTTAAGTAGAGTCATCCATTTTTGGATTCATGCAGTATGCTAAGCTAGTGTTTCTCAACCTCAGCACCTTTAAGATATCTGGATTTCAGCTCCCAGAATTCTCCAGTCAGCCAACTCTCAAGTACCAGATGGTGAATTATGCTTTGAGCATATTTTAGGAGAGAATTGATAATATCTGGGGGGATTCAAAACTGGTTTGCTTTTAGATTCTCACTGATGACAGGCAATGGTAGCAAAGCTGTCTGTTTCCAGATGTTAGTCTGTTTTGATCAGGTCTAATGCAGAGGTTTGGAGATGAACGAAAGCATGATATATACTGTATATGTTCAGTCAGCTGGTGTCCATCTGCTCTGTGTGTAAAATCCAATAACAAGGGGAATCCTGCTGTGAGAAAATGCAGATACAGATATTTCTTGACTTATGACCAGAATTGGGACCAGAATTTACATTGCTAAGCAAAACGGTCGTTAAGTAAGTAATGCTTGACTTTATGACCGTTTTTGCTATGGTTGTTAAACAAATTACTGTGGTTGTTAAGCAAATTATTGCATTAAGTAATCATTAAGTGAATTGTATGATAATTAAATGAATCCAGCTTCCCCCATTGACTTTACTTTCAGAAGCTGGCTGGGAAGGTCGCAAATGACAATCACATGACCCAGGGATGCTGCAGCTGTCATAAATATATTCCAGTTGGCAAGTGCCTGAATTTTGATCACATGACCATGGGAATGCTGCAACAGTTATATGTATAAGGACCAATTGTAAATCATTTTTATGAATGCCATTGTGACTTCGAATGGTTGCTAACAAATGGTTGTAAGTCGAGGACTACCTGTGGTTTTCAGGACTCCTCTGCCCAGGTTTCCTGGCATTTTAAAAATATATGGATAAGTCACCTTCATGTATAGTTGGGGCCTCTGCTGTAGCTGGACCTGTAGCAAAGGACTCTTGAGCATGCTAAAAGTTACTTGTATACCCTTCTCCATTACTAATGCATTTGCCTAAACCAGAATACCCAGCAATAGATGGGAGATGTTGTAAAAATTTACTCAATTTTTTTGTGATTGATTTTCTCTTGGGAAGAATGAGGTACAAGAAATAAGCTGCAAATTTCTTAGTCTATTTGGATGGCTTTATGTAAGCTTCACTGGAGTTTTATAGATGCAGGTTTTAACTTTGCTATCTGTACACACTGGGGTTTAATTGGAAGCCAATTCTTGTCTCACATTTTAGGAATGAATCAGACAATGAGCTTGAATCATATGCCCTGTGTTTGGTGCATTGTTTTTTTTTCCTAAGAGGCTTATAAAAATCAGGCCAACCTTATATATATCTGTGTTTCTCTAAAAGTCTTGGCAACTTAAACCAGACTGATGTTGGAAAATCCTGAATGATTCTGAAAATATATATTTTCCAGGCCAGGAATTTTTTTAAAATTGAAAAACATCAGTGCACTTTTGGGAAAATGAGAATCTTTGTGGTTCCATCCTAGTTCTTAGTCTTTGCCCTCATGCTGCAACTGTCATAAATATATGCCGGTTGGCAAGTGCCTGAATTTTGAGCACATGACCGTGGTGATGCTGCAGTGGTCATATGTATAAGGACTAGTTGTAAGTCCTTTTTTTTGGTGTCGTAACTTTGAATGGTTGCTAACAAATTGTTGTAAGTTGAGGACTACCTGTGGTTTTCAGAACTCCTCTGCCCAGGTTTTCTGGCATTTTAAATATATGAGTAAGTCAAACTTGAAAGCTCTTGTGTTCACATAACCTCCCTCCATTGGCCCCTGACTGAAAATACTGGCTAGTTTTCCACTTTTATTGTGATCCTGGATCTTTTTCTGGACACTCGGAAGGAACCAAACAGTCAGAATTGGATTCTGTTGTGCAAACCTTTTGCAGAAATTCTGAAACTGGGAGTTGCTGCTTTTTCCCCAAAATTAACCCATGTTTTTGTTATGCCTACCTTCTCCCATTTCCAACATGGATGTTCTTTTAAGCCTTACAAAAGCTGCTTGTACTGCTGTTGTGCTGCATAAAAAGAGTTTTGACACCTTTCCTAAAAAGGTCTATGATCTCCCTATACATGTTCTTGGTAAGTATCAAGGTAGAAGTTCTTGATCAGTTTTGAAAGTGGTCTGGAAAAGAACAGTTAGTCTCAGAGCCTCTGAAAATTACTATTAATGATGTCCATGGAATAACTTTATTAGAAAGATAAATGCTTCTGATTCAGTTTCTTAGATAGCCCCGTTTTTCCCCAGACTGATGCAAATGTATTTTCAGGGCTACAAAGATCAGCGCCAAAAAACTGAAGGTTTTTTGTCCCACTCTATCAAACAATGTACCATCTATGACAGTAATGCTTGTATTGCTTTCTCTTCAAAAAAAGGAGACAACCCAAGAAAAAAGAGATGTATGTGATGTTTGTGAATGGTGGTCTTTTAGAATTTATTTCCATACATAATTTTTCTTAAAAGATGTTTAATATTAATTCGTATAATAAACTCATGTTGTACTCTCTTAATCTTTCCACTTTGCGAGCCTCTGCTGTGATTTGTTGGCTGTCTGGCAGTGAATTGAATGCCAATCAATTGATCACCAGAAAATCTACCTTATTGATCAAAGGTAGATTTACAAGAAAAAAGCTTACTGAGATTTGTTGAATTTAAGATAGTCAAGTGAATTTAAAATTGTTTTAAGGTTGAGAAACACTGTTATAAATTAAGCACATGTTTAAAAAATATTCTATACATAGCCATTGAAATCCTGGTGCCAGAGAGAACTGGCAATCTTTCCCAGTTGGGGTCCTACACCTCTTCAAACACTACAATTCTCAAAATTCCCAGCCACTAGAAGTTCCTGATGGGAATTACGAGGATTATAACCCAGCATATTTTGGGGCAGCTCCAATTTGAGGAATTAACCTGAGAATGACAGGTTTCATTATCTTCTGCGATCAATTTAATTTAACCTACTTCCTATTAATGTATTGATGACCCACAGAATGACCTGATTCACATATCATGTAATATTATAGTTTGCTTAATTGCTATTTTCTTTTAATAAATTGGATTTGGCTGGTTTGTACAATTTATACCAGATCAAAAAGATACATTATGGTTTAGACTTCTCCTAGCTCTATCTTAGCTGATGAAGGATTTTTGGAAACTCAAAAGTACATTATTTAGCCTAATAAATAAATTATTAGTTTGATAAATATGCTGCTTTCCATTGCCCCTTCAACCAATATGCTTCTTTTGGTGTTTATTCTAAATATAATTATTCTGAAGGAAATTTATTTTTATTTTGTATAGTGGGCCTCACACTTTTGGCTAAACCTGAGAGTGAGATGGGCTATATCTACATTTGAAAAATAAACAAACTGGTTGGGTTCTGTTGGGTTTATATTTACAAGTAATCCTTAATTTATAATAGAAATTTGAACTGGAACTTTTGTTACTAAGTGACTTCATAAAGCACAATGTCACATGATTGTGCATTTAGCAACAGCATTTCTGGCACTTCCAATTGCCATAATTAAGTGAATCCACCTTCATTAAGTGACAATATCACATGGTTGCTATTTGCGATCATCTGCAGGCTTCCCCATTGATTTTACTTGTCAGAAGCTGGAAATAAAGGTGGCAAATGGCAACCACATGATCGTGGGGTGCTACAATGTTGTAATAATGAGCTAGGCACCAAACACCCAATATCACCCAGATAGTGACCGTGTGACTGCAGGGACACTGAAATGGTGAGAATGTCAAAGACCAGTTGTAAGTATCACTCATTTAGTGCCGTCACAAGTCCAATCACTGAACAAGTGGTTGTTAAGCAAGGAGTATCTGTATTTATTACCAAATTTGCACCCACAGCCTGTGGCAGTGCAGCACCAATTCAAGCACTGCAGCCATCAATTTAAAAGAATAAAAACAAGCGACACATCAGAATAAAACCATATACAACCTGATTAAAAGATAAAGTGTCCTTTAAGAATGGAAAGCTAATTAATTGAACAGTTTTTCTCTGAGAGCAAAGAGGGTGCAGATTTTACTTTAGATGGGAGGACACACTACAGAATGGGTGTCCCCACCAACAAAGAACCTCACTAATTTTAATTTGGTCTCTTTCTGGATGGAGAAATAGTTTTGTGTAGTGATTAAAGACATCAGGCTAGAAACCAGGAAACTGAGTTCTAGTCTTGCCTCCCTTTATCACAAAAAAGCTGTGTAAATTTGGGCCAGTCCATCTCTCTCAGCCTCAGGAAGATGCAGGGGCAAGCTGCTTCTGAAAATCTTGCCAAGAAAACTACAAAAATTCAAACAGACACACACACACCTCTGGATAGCACCCATAAAACGGTTCTGCCTGAAATGGATCCCTCCCTCCCAGTAGAGCCGAAGCCAGGCAATGATTTCTATGTTAAAAGAAGCATTTGAATTTGGCTCAGAAAGAAGTGATAAGCCAGTATAGCAAAGCCAGGTCTGATGCCACACCTTTGTCATCAAATAAGTCCGCTAAAAAGCCAGCCGCTGCTGATTTGGGGTCCCCCTGCAGCTTTCACAAAGTGGATAGCAAGCATTTGTAGGACTGCGAGCTGGAAAACTAAACAGCCAGGACATGCTACTGTTCATCCGTGCTTTAGATTCACTTGAATCACAGGAAGCTATAAATCCAGCTCTTCTCAGGATGACTTTCCAAAGTCCCTTCTGAAACTCCTGCATATATGTTTGTTTGATATAGTAACCTTGGTGTTGCGTGTTAACTGGAGATGTTGACCTGGGTGGGGAAGAGACAAAGACTGTACGAAGAAATGTGATGCCAGTTGCCATCTGGTGGCGTATTTGGAAAGAACAAGAAACATCCCCTGCTTCTATATGCACATCTGTCATCAATGCTCTGGCTGATCCTGTTGGCATCCTGTGCCCTCATCCTGCCTGGGATAGGATACCTATGACAGATTGTGAAAAAGCTGAGGAAAGAATGGAAGAGAGATGAGACATTGACAGACAAGAGACAGAAGGCAAATCTTAGGTGTTTCATAAAGCTCAACTAAGCCCAGGTGGGAAGAAATCTGGATAGGAGCGTTTCAAAGCATTCATTATCTCATAGTCTTTGCATCAGGATTATGACTGAAAAGACAACACATGAGGAAAAAGGTCTGATGGAGGAGGAGAAGGAAAAAAGTACAACTAGGAACTATCTCTTAATGGTCTTCTTGCCAGGATCAACTGAGAAAACTCTACCTCCTCTGTTAAGGGAAAGATTTAATGTGTTTATATAAATCAACTTTTTGATAATCCTAGAAATCCAGTTTACTTCTGCGTCCAGAATCTGGAATTTGCAGCAACCAAGGAAATGGCCTTTGTCCTTAAAATGCAAATGGACTGCAGAAGCCTCTGATCTTTTATGTTGTTGTAAACATTTGTAAAGCAGATATTTTGTTTCTCCAATGTAAACATCTGAACAAGCTTCATTACATTGTATGGCATAAATGACAGCTATTTGTATATGTTTGGGTATTTTGTCCTTGGGATGAACTAGTTTGGGCTTCAAAATATTTATGGCTTTGAAGTGCACCTATGTTTACTGAAAATCCTCCTGAGTTTTTCTGATAATCCTGCAACATATGTTGCTATGTTTGTGGAATTCTTCCTTTACATCTTCTATGGATGGGTTTTCAATAATTTACAACTGTCATGACTTACAACAGAAATTTCAGGCTCCATTATGGTCATAAGTTGAGGACTACTTGTATATTAGTCAAGGTGGTAAACATGCCTAATACTCCTGCCTTTTTGTAGCAAAATTGCAAAACATGCAATTTTTTCTAAAAAAGACACCGGATTTTTATTATTAGATGTAATCGGAAAATGTTTTCTCTCCATCCAGGAGACTTTTTCAATTCTGTAAGGAAATGGAAATGATGGCAAGGAGGCCCAGGCTTGGGGACAAAACCAAGTTTTCACAATTCCATTTCCACATGGAACTGAAAAAGTCTCCTGGATAGAGATGAAACATTTTCTGATTACATCTAACAATAAAAGTCCAGTTGTCTTTTAAAGAAAGGTTTGCATTTTTTTGCAATTTTGCTACAAATCATTACCTGGATTAATGAGAATATATATAGATACTCCTTCCCTCTATTTTTCCCTACAACGGCCCTGCAAGGTGGGTTGACCTGAGAGGGAGGGAACTGGTCAAAAGCCTCCCAGGGAGCTTCCATGGTTGAGGGATAGAAAACTGCCCCCCACAATGTCAAAGCTTGCCCTATATTTTGGAAAAACCACCTGGATTCGACTAGCCCCGTGCGATATGTACAACACTGAACCAAATTTGCACTGGACGTAGCTGATGTGCAGATGCCCTCTATAAGTGGGGCAAAATATCATCACCGAATTGTGAGTGT
>JANHZU010008984.1:55173-66816 GCA_032468055.1 Acrochordus granulatus | reverse complement strand
GAATTGTGAGTGTGGAACTGAAAAGCAAACCATTCAACATATAGTAACAGTGTCAAAATAGAGTCTACAATGGCGATTTTGCTGATTTCTTGGCTGTGACAAAGGAAGCAAAAATTATATCTGCAATCTAGATACATGTTTATAATATTTCTGATTTTATATTATATATTTGTCTTTTTATCCTTGGAATTTTTTTATTGAAATGAGATGTATATCTGCCATAGGATAAACAAATAAAGATCGGAAGCCACTTTTTTTACACGTTCACTTTTCTTCCGCATTTACTTTTCGTAGCTTTTTTCCTCTAAATTTGTATTGTTTTCATTCTAAAAAAATCTTTTCAATAAAAATTAATTTAAAAAGGAAATGAAGAATACAAACTGGGAAACGGGTTTTGCTCCAAAACAAGTATCACAACCATGATCCTGCAAGTCCACACATCTTAGAGTCGCCACGGTTTGAGAAATACTGATTTTACAGTTGAAAAGTGAGCCTAGAGTTAAGAGCCTTATCCAAAGAGTCTCTTACTAACTCATTCTGGAAACGCTTTGGCTTTGCAAATTAGATGAATCCAGTGCTTCATTCCAGTGCTTCACTTCCTGGTGCTTCATTCCAAATATTAATCGATAGCAATACGCATTCTTGTCAAGATGCATCCTTGTCCTTTCCTCCACAGGGAAAGCCTTGTCTGTGCAAATCAATTCTGGGCAGACCTTACAAAATAATCTAATGACTTTTTTCATTTTTTTTTATTATTTCGCTTCTCAAGGGAAGGAGACGCTCTTTCCTCCATCGGTGCTTCTTCATCGATTGCTTCTGTCTGTCCTTGTAATCTTTCTTGCTCCCGTTTCAGCTTGCCACTATCACGCGGCTCTTGGCAGTTTTAGTCTCGCGATACCTCTTAGTTTCCGTTTCCGTGCCTCGAGGTTGCTAAGGGCCGCTTGAGTTGCCAAGAGAGGCCTAGGGGAGGCCGCAATGGCGGGAAGTAGGTTGGAGAAGCTGGGAACAATCTTTACCCGGTGGGTCTTGGGATTTCCCACTCTTGCATTTTGGGTCAAGGCTTATAAAGAGGGGCAGTGTAAAGTTTATACCGGGGAGCACGAAAGCAGGGAAATAAAAGCTTTGGGGCAGTTGAAAAAAAATCAAGAAAAACTGCGGTAAATGGGCTCCTTGCAAAAATGCGGTGTTTGGGTGGTAAAAGCCCTAGAAAAGCTTTTCCTGGAAAGCAGCAAAGAGTTGCCCATCTTTTGGGAGGCAGAGCGGGTATTGGCAGCCCAGAAGTAGAAGTAGTCGAACCTCCATTTTCAGAGGAAGTCTACTTCTTAGGGTTTCTTCCTATGTATATCTGTGAACTGTCAAGGCCTCGAAAATACAATGACATTGTGATCAGCCCCTTTAATGAAAAAGGGTCCTGGTTTACTATATATTATTGTGGCTGCCTTGTCTCTTCTGGAGTGGGTGGCCTTACAAAATTAAAAAAAAAATATTGATGTTAATTTGATTAATGTTATATTAATATTTTTCTCTTCATTTTATTTAATTTATTATGGCTGGCCAGTCCCTTCTGCACTGTAACAGTAATATATGTAATAAAATAAATATATAAAATATTAATTTGCTTAATCTGATTAGTATGATCATTTTCTTTTCTTTTCTTTTCCTTCCTATCCTACTCATTCTTTGCAGGATACAGAACTTGATGCGCTCTGGGGCGATGCATGAATCCCAGAAACCCATCTGGTTCGATGTTTATGCGGCTTTCCCTCCCTTGCGGGAGCCCATTTATCGTAATCCTCATCCGCTGCTGGGCAAGGTAAAAGATACAGTGCCCCCCATACTGTATCCAGAGGATCAGATCAGAGCGTAAGAATCTCCCCTTTTCTTCTTTTTTCCCTTCCCCTTCCATTTATTTACAGGTAATTATCACTTAATGGCCACTGTTCATCAAGTGTTCAAATTTATGAACAGCAACAAAGAAGATCTACAGTCAGTCCTCAAAAATGTGACCATTGCAGATCCCTGTAATCACTTGATTGTGATTTGGGTGCTTGGCTACTGGTGCACATTTAAGATGGTTAAAATGTATCCTGATTGCCATTTTTGACTTTCCCAGCCAGCTTCCAACAAGCAAGTTCACTGGGGAAGGAGGCAGGAAATTGCAGATCTCAGTCCCTGGTGGTTTGCTAATGATTGCAGCCTGAACTGCTGTTGTAAGCCAGACTCAGTCACATAACATTTGTTTAGTGATGGAGTTGTCGAACCCTCTTTCAGCCAATAAGTGAGGACTACCTGTATTATTTGTACAATTTATATAGTTGCTCATCTCTTTAGGCAGCTTACAATAAAATAGATAAAATAGAATATCTGTAACTCAGGGTCGAACTGTGAAGTACTTGGTGGTCTCTGAGCTTGGTTGTTTGCTTGCAGACATTGGGAATTAAATGTTTGCAAGCAAAGAACTAAGCTCAGACACCATCAAGAACTTCATAAATAAAACATAGAACACATAATACAAAATAAAATCTCAGTAGCCAAACATAAATTGACCATTAACAAAACCAAGAGATGGGCTCTTTTGCACATTTGGAGGCCCAGGCTGGGGCACAAAACCAAGTTTTCACAATCTGACGAAAGGCCAACATTGGTGCTAAATTAATTTAAGAGGGAATGATGTTCCTTCTGAGCTTTGCCAGTCAATACTTTAGCCATTCATGTCACTGGAATGAAATGAAGAGTTGCTTCAATTCATGGAAGTCATAGGAATCCTCTGTTGAAGGGTGTCTGCTAGGAGATTAGTGGACTTCTTGGTGCAGTTGGTTGGCTGCTGTAAAAACAGACTGCAAGATGAGATGGACTAGGGATCCAATCCAGCAAGGCATGGCTTATATTCAGATACCAAATATCTTAAATGAGGGCCCTTACAGATATGAGGTCTAATTACAAATGTTCTGAAGTCGAAGAGACAATACCACTACCATCTATGTCTATTGGCTTACTTCTTCATACAACTTATAGAATTCTTTCCCACAAAATGTGATGTCTGCAACTTTCAGTGGCTTCTACTTAGTCAAAGCCATGACTCAGGTTTTGAACATGCTACAAGGAAGCTAGGCAAATGATTAAAGAAGGATAAATCTTGTCTCAATCATTGATTGGTTGTTTTGCAAGCCAGCTGGATGACTTTATAATCTCTTTCAGCCATCCCACCTCACAATGTTATTGTTGAGGTGAGAGCATTATGTATACCATCTGAAGCTGTACAGCAATAAAGGGACTAAACAAATAATGCCATACTTAACCATGGTTGACTTAGCTATATTTTATTCAATTAAATTATTTCTGGGTAGATAATGTACACAGACCATAAATTAACCACATAACTTGGTTCTCATGACATGCTAAGTTAATATATGATTGGTTAGTTGGTAGGGCAGTATATCATGCAAGTAACCTTAAGGGGAGATAATTGGTTAATAAGAAACAAGGTGGAAAGGACACTGTGGCTGTTTTCTTCCAATACAACAAGAGGTCAGGTCTCTCTCCCTAATAAAGGTAGAGTAAAGGTTTCCCTTGCCAGTCATGGCCAACTCTAGGGATTGGTGTTCATCTCCAATTCACAGTCAAGGGAGCCAGCATTTGTCCAAAGATGTTTCCATGGTCATACAGCTGGTATTATATGCCAAAGTGCGCAGAATGCTGTTACCTTTCCCACTGAAGGTGGTACCTATTTATCTACTTGCATTTTTATATGCCTTTGATCTGCTAGGTTGGCAGGAGCTGGAGCAAGTAATGGGAGCTCATCCTGTTATGTGGCAGTGCTTGGGTCTTAAATTGTCAAGCTTTGACCTTCTGGCCGATAAGTCTAGCGTCTTAACCACTGGGCCATTGTGTTCCCAATATCTGTATCTTGTATCTCCAATATCTCCTTAATATCCCTAATATCTCCAGTATCCCTAATATCAAAATTAAAAACGTGGAGGTTATTTTAGTTGACCGTTCAAATGAGCTTGACTTTTGGATGTTTATGTATTATGTATTTATGCTATGCATAAAGTGGCTTTTTCTAAACAGGAAGGAAATTATTTAAATGCATAGGAGGATATATAGCTTAGCACAGAACATACACTTTGGATCAAAGAACTCAGGACATATCAAGGAAAGATCTCTTCCTGTGATAATGGAGAAGTGTGGTGCTACTCAATGTAAGTAATATTTACATACTAAGTGGATTAGATAGCATCTTATACTCCAAAGGATTGGGATGCCTAGGTACAAAAGGTGGCTTTTTCCTTTTAATTTTGAACAAATCAGGATTCCTTTGTTGTCTAGATGTCTGAGAAAATTGCCACTCAAGCAGTTTTTGTTTGTTAAAGCAAGTTTCTCTTTGGGCTCAAAATGTTTGCTGTTTTCAGTTTCTGTGGTGATGCTTTGAGTTCCTGAGGGATAGATGTCCAATAGAAACAGAATTCCTACTGTCCTTTGGAATGGGAATACCTCCCATGCTTCTTCAATTCTACTAAACCATAATGTGATGGATATTAGAGATGGAACATCAGAAAAGTCACATATAAGCTTTATTTCTGCCTCAATCTCTGTTTTATTTATTTAATTAAAAAAATAACTGATTTATGTTCTGCTCAATTCCAGAAAGGTTCTTATGAGTGCATACTCTAGGATAATCAAATGATCTGTGCCACAACAGTGGGCCTACACTACTAGTTGTAGAAATACAGTTGTTATTTTCATAAGCAATTAGCTTCGTGGAATACATGTGGACTTTTCCTCTGTAGTGGATAAAGTTTGTCTATTTATCATTCAGTCATAGGTAGTCCACGACTTAGGACCCTTAGCAACTATTCAAAGTTATGACAGACTCTGATAATGGAACGTATGACCCAGATTTGAAGTTTTAATGTCTGCACCCCCCCGCCTGCAGTCACAAGACTACATTTTGGCCACTGAGGAACTGGCCTGCATTTATTCCATTTGCTGCACCCTGCAATCACATAACTGCAATTTACAACCTTTTTGGTGGAAACTGGTGTTTATTCTGGATCCTGGCAAAAACTGCCTCAGGGTGAAAAATGGGTTTGCTGAACCACTGTGGTATTTGCTTAACAAATACCCATATTTGCTGAATGATCACCACAAAAAAGGTTGTAAAATTGGGCGTGATCATATAGTGACTCACTTAACAACCATGACCTACAACCAAAATTGTAGACTCAATTATGGTCAAAAGTTGAGGACCACCTGCATATATTCAAGATAGAACTTAAAACTATGCCAGCCATTTGATTTAGGGTCAATATACTATGGCTTGTAAACCATGTTATGATTTATCTGTTGGATTTATATCCCATCTAGGAGCTCAGGGTGCTGTACACTGTACTCCCTTCTTCCATTTTTTCCCACTACAAAAATCCTGGAAGCTGAGAATGACTGTCCTGAAGTCAACTTGTAAACTTGTATGGTTAAGGTTGGCTTGCACCTGGACTCTCCAGTCTTGCTTCATCCATTCTGCAACACTAATTATTCTAGTATAGGTCCCTAAATCTAGACAACTGGGTCACATTAAGCTAGTTACGGTAGCTCAGGACATGAAACTGATTTATCTGTTAGTTAATCTATGCATCAACCATTAAAAAAATAAGGGGCAATTCTACTTTAAAGCTCCATACTTTTCTCAGAATAGGTAATTGTACTTTTTCCTTTAAAAAATCTCTCAAAATATGCAAGTACAGATTTGTATGCATGCTTGTATACTTTTATCTACGTCTGTGTCACACAGCTGGCCAACTGAAAAAAAGTGCTCATTTTTATTACTAGATTTTTATCCCACCTTTAAAATATATATTTTGGTCAACTCAAAGTGGCAAATGTATTCCTATTTCCCATTTTCAAGACTTAAAGTGAATAATACAGTCTGCAAGAAGCATGTTCATATCTCAAGATGAGACCGGAAATAAAACACTATTAGAGCTAAGTAGTATGTATTAGCCACCCAGAGATGTGTATTTGAGATGGGTACCATATAAATCTGGGGTGCAGTAGCTGAGTAGTTAAGACCCTGGGCTTGTCGGCCGGAAGGTCAGCAGCCTGAGTTTGAGACCCAGGCGCCGCTGTGTAATGGGATAAGCTCCCATTACTTGCTCTAGCTCCTGCCACCCAGCAGTTCGAAAGCATGAAAAATGCAAGTAGATACATATGTACCACCTTCAGTAGAAAGGTAACAGTGTGTTTGGACAAACGCTGGCTCCCTCAGCTGTGAATTGGAGATGAGCCCCATAGAGTCAGCCATGACTGTCAGGGAAAACCTTTACTAGATAAATCTACTTACAAAATAATATTGCCAGTTTTGTCTACATGAAGAAAAGGCCTAAATTGAAACTTCTTATCTAATTCATTAGGAAATTTTATGAAGCCTATGGAACTGGTTCAGCTGCATTTGAACTAGCAAGATCTAGTTATAAATCTCCCTGCCAAAGGTAAGTGAATAAATTCTCCCCTAATGATTTTTCTTCCAGGTTCATGGACTGGAAATGATTATCTTCCCTCTTGAATTCCAGGTTTGTTGAGAAATACAATGAACTGAAGAAACAGGGAGAAATGGATGAAGACCTCCTATTTGCAGAAACAGGGAGGGCACTTTTGGCAGAGGGTCTCATCTTATCAAGAAAGGGTAAAAAAGTAAGTATGAGAGGAGTTATTTTCAGAGCAGGTACTATTTTTTTGGAATCATGTTGGAATGCATGGTGTGCAGCTGTTATAAATAAATTTGGTACAGCAATTAAACCACAGATACGGTGAACAGGAGGTCAGTAGAAGTGTTATAATGTGAAAATGGATGTTTTTGGTGAGGAGTACAAAGAGTTAAATTTTGGAGATTCAGCTGAGAAGGCCCAGTGAGTGGCCGTCTAAATTGATCCATAACATAAGGTGGTAATTTTAGCTGAGCCTCATTAATCTGTATAAGGGCTGATACCAAAGTCATTATTGGATAAGAGATAGACCCAGATTAATTATCTTCCAGAATAAGTAAATCCTTTAATTAAAAAAGGGGGATTCTGTCATTTGAAAAGCAAAGCACTGGTCTCTAGCATTGCCTTTGTTATTGAGAATGTTCTGGACCTCATAACATAGGGAACCTGTAATAAGGGATATTGGATGAGGCATGAATTAGAAAGAATGACAGCATGTTAAATTATTTAGCATATTATTTCCTCCATTAATAAGTGCAAAGAATTGGTCTGCTTGTTATAGGAGTTATCATTGAGTTGATTATTTTGAGGGAGTAATATGCAACTTTTATTATGTTTTATTTTTAGCCCTCCTTTCCATGGAAAGGGCAGCTGGTACCTCATCTCTATCTTTAATTGTTGGTACAACCTTTTTGCATGGCATTCGCCTCTCCCAACTCTAGATGTAGCAAGTTTTGGAATGAGAAAGGCTACTCTACTCTTTGCAATTGTTTGTCAGTCACAGAATCTTCATTTCTTCCTTTCATTCAGATATGCGCCCCCTTTCCCACAGCTCCCTCTCCAGCAGGTATTAGACCAGTGTTTCTCAACAGTGTTTCTTGGCAGTTTTAAGATGTGTGGACTTCAGCTCCCAGAATTCCCAGCCAGCATTCCAGAATTCCACATATCTTAAAACTGCCAAGGTTGAGAAGCACTGCATTAGATCAATTAGCAGTATGTCTGCACTTGTTTTCTTTATCAAATAGAAATCTGTACATAGCCATCTACCACAGATAAGTCTAGTTCCAGAGCATTGTAAGATTACAAGGTTGCCCTTCAGAAGGAGGAAGAACTGAGGCTTTAATGTTGATCTTTGTTGGCCTGCAGATGCAAGAGCCAACCAGAGCAAGTTGACCTTGTGCAAACAGCTCTATCCAGCTCAGTCATTCTTGGGAGCAATGTGGATTAGGAATCCTGGCCCATATTTGCTAAAACCATCTATCCTATACTGCTCATATGAACAAAGTTCTGCCTTTGCCTGCCAAGTGAATTATGATCTGCACACCTGTTGTTTGCTCCCAAAACACTAGCCATTTCCATTGTTGTCTTTGATATTGACATCTTATTGACTTTGCTTCTAATTTACTCCCTGTGCAGTATAGAGGGGGTTGGTGATGGTTGGCTTGACCCCCAGTATTACTGCAATCTGATCAGGAACTAGGGCTATATTACTTTGACTAGGAAAGATTCAGTTTTTGGCTTGATTTTTGTACACTATGCGGTTCTTCTGCTTTTGTCCAATAGGTAGCTCAGATGCCTCCATCAACCATGCCTGCATTAAAGCTTCAACACATACTTCAAGAAGAAGAGGACAGTGCAGAAAAACAGGAGCCAAAGATAGAGCCCAGTATGAAGCCAAAGGAAGAGTCCTTCCCCTCCTAAAAATTGTGGTTTTCTCTTTAAACCAGTTTTTCTGACTGTTAATGCTTGGATGGTACACACATGACTCATTGATAGAAAAACTTCTGGCAGTGAAATAATCAACAGTGTTCTGATTTTCTCCTTGTTAGGAATGCTGAACATACTATAGAAAGTTTATGAGAACTGTCTTTTTATGGCATGCTTTGGCAGGAATGTGTCAAAAGCGTGCATTTCAACAGGTGACGAAATTATTAAAATCTTGCTCTGGAAATATTCCTGTGGTGGATGTTGTAACTTTCAGTTTAGATAGAGATGAATTTCCTGTGAGCTAGTCCAAATGCTGAGGAATCAGTCCCATTGAGCCATAGCTGGGGCTGATTTTTAAGGAGCTGTGGATGGGATTATACAGAGGGTTTGTGGTAGGACATTATATGTGGTCTGTGGTAGGGTTCAATGTGAGGTTGATTAACATGCATCTCTCCATTTTAACTTTTCATTATAGAGCATTGGCATCTAATATAAGCAGAGATGATGCTTCTACAGGCAGAGTGATGCCACAGTGAGGGGTAGTGATTAAGGCAGTGTTTCTGTAAGGCTCAAAGGATCAGGCTTAGTTGGTGCAATTCTAGTCAACAGGTTTATTGAAGCTGCAAGGTCACAAGAATTTCTCCAACTGCCTGCTAAGTACCTGCACTTCCCAGATAAGGCTAACAGACCATGCAAGAGGTTGGATGTTTGACCTTTGATGGCTGGGGAATTCTGGGAGTTGAAATCCCCACATCTTAAAGTTGCCACGGTTCAGAAACACTGGGTTAAGGTGTTGAACTAGGAGCAGGGAAACTCAAGTTCTTATCCATCTTTAATCATGGAAGCTCATTCTCCTGATATCTCTGCACTGGATCCAGTTCAAAGTGCTGGTTTTGAGTTATAAAGACTTAATGAGCTACAACTAGCTTACCTCAGACACTATCCTGTCAAAATTGGATCTTCCTGTCTGGTGAAAACTCATAAAAGAATACAAATTAAAAATCCTCACTTTAGAGGGACATAGACAACAGGTTTTGGGGATGTCTTCAAAACTTTTTGCCCCCAGTAATTTGTTAACATAGCTCCTTTGTGTTACTTAGAAGATAATTGAATGACTGATTCCACCAAACCCTCAACTGTAATTGGATGTTACTAATATCCATCTTGGAGTGCAGTTGTTTTTTTTCAAATGGATATAACAATGGTGAATTAAATAGATAATAAATAAAAGGAGATTCCCATATAAGCCTTGTGTTCTTGGAGGAAACAAAAGAACCACCACCATTCTCTCAGTAACTGGCTTGGAGTTGACTTGTGATGAGGATTAAGCAATTCAATCAGCAGATACAAAATCGCTGTTCTGTCCAGCAAAAAATGATATTAACAATTTTGTCACCCGTTCAGGCAGGGGATCCAGATTGGTGGCTCATTTTAGGACAAGCATATCAATAGCAGCATTCCAGGTGCTATACCACATGCTGCTATCTAGATAGATGTTCCACCTCCATGTCTTTGGACTTTGGACCACCTGGAATGCTGCTATTGATACGCTTGTCCTAAAATCAAATCTGACTTGGAGGTAAAATCCAAGGTAGCCAACTGGCCCAAGATCAAAACTCTTAATCTTGCCTGCCTTTGTTCTGTTTCTAGTTTGACTTGACATTGTGCCATCTTTCTTGACGCTCCAGCCATTGGACTTGCCAGAGGGGAAAGAGGCCAAAGAGCTGGTAATGTGCAGTTAATGGGAAAGATTGAAATGCCTAAATGAGCCACCCAACTCAATGAGCTGGCAAAGGTTAGGCCTTCACACTAAGACTGAAGGTTGAGAGAAATGTGATGGGAAGCATGAAAGTCCCCTCTTTTTTATTAAAAGCAGTTCCAGAGTTAGAAATAGCTTTGGGATACAGGTAGTCCTTGACTTACCACCACGATTGGGACCAGATTTTTCATTGCTAAGAAGAATGGCTGTTAAGTGAATTGTTCCTGATTTTCCAACATTTTTGCCACAGTTGTTAAGCGAATCACTGCAGTTGTTAAGTGAATCCCGCTTCCCCCATTGACTTTGCTTGTTGGAAACCAGAAAATGGCAAATGGCGATCTCATGACCTTGGGATCCTGCAGCCATTGTAAATGCATGCTGGTTGCTAAGTGTCAAATTTTGATCACATGACTGTGGGGACACTGCAATAATCCTAAATGTGAGGACTGGTCATAAATCACTTTTTTCAGTGCTGTTGTAACTTTGCACAGTTGCTGAATGAATAATTGTAAGTCAAAGATTATGTGTAGTTGGTTTGTTGCCTAACTTTAATCTCCCAAACACACTTGGAGCATAGTTGCTTGATCTTCATTGGTAGGTCCTCCAGCTGTCTGCTAAGGACAGCAAATACGGTAAGTCATCTTTTAAAGTCCTTGAGAAATATCCATTTTGCTTGAAAAATTAAAGATGGCCCAAAAGGAAACACCTTGTGTTTAATTCATGCACCTCGTAGGGGCTTTACTGTTCACTGTGACCTTCCAGGCTGAAGTATTTTAATTAAAAGGTTATAAGCAAAACCACCCCAAGGCTGACCTATTTATTTATTTATCAAGCATTTTCCTCCCTGCAGTTAGCAAAAGGTCACCCAGTTTCTGCCTGGTTTAAAGTTATGATTTGGTGTGGTTTTTAACTCTTCTTTTTTAGATCTGATGCGTAAAAAAAATGCGGTCTAACCTTGTGTGTGAGCCTAAAACGATCCCTGCCAATCATGATACTGACTTGTAGGACAAAGAGTCTGCCAAAAAACACCGAAGGAGAAAAAAGGGTTTTTTATAGAGGTCTGCTTCCACAAAAGCCAAGCAACTGGGTAGTGATTATGGCCAATAATGAGATATTGATTGTTCTGCAAATGTCACTGCTGGGAAGGGCAGAAATCCCAAATATACAGGCTGCTGGTTCTCTTTCTCTCCGCTTGGTGGCACTGTAGGGTTTCCAAGGGTGGACGGTTCTCTTCGGATTGCAAGATTCTTCAAAATTACTATACTAACAATTCTTTAAATTATAGGGCCACCCATTTGAATGACCTTCAAAGAGAAGTTTTACTTTAACAAGTATCTTAACTTGTCACAATGCTATGAATGCTTGGAGAGTGGAGAATATATGCAATTTAGGATTGCAAAAAAGTTTAAAAAACAGGCATCTGGACTGGATTTTTCTCAAGTAGAAGACGTTTCACCTTTAATCCAAAAGGCTTTC
>JANHZU010008981.1:7105-19906 GCA_032468055.1 Acrochordus granulatus | reverse complement strand
CTCCGGGAGGCAGTGCAAGACAGGGGGGCCTGGCGTAATGCAGTCCATGGGGTCGCAAAGAGTCGGACATGACTGCGCGACTGAACAACACAGATGACACATTTTGTCAGCTGCAAGTAAAATATGCAAAATGTAGTGATTTAGGAGTAAAATGATCTGGAAAACTTTTGGGTGTTTGTTCCCATCTCTTCTCCCCTCTCTCCCAGTTCATGCTAAATTTTCTCTGGGCCAGTTTCTGGAAGTAATTACCCCAACCAAAGGGGCAACTTAGATCCAGAAACCTCAGAAATGGCATCGTTTGGAGGATAGTTGGAAGGAATCCAAAGGTGCAAACAGAACATTTCAGAATATTTGATTGTTCAGAATATTTGGTTCCCAAATTGTACTCATCTGTAGTTATAAAAATGCACATTAAGAAAATAAAACAGAAATCAAAATCTGTGTTAATCTAAAATATTAAGATGAAGGCAACGTCTCTTGTAAATTCACAATGATTGCCAAGAAATGAGAATGGTAGACATTTTTATTTACTTAGGCTGAAAAACAGAAAAAGGGGGCCCATGTGGTAGAGAAGTAAAAAGGAGATTAATCTCACGCAAGAAGGCAGTGACAAACTTTGGCAAGTTTGTGCCATAAATATATTTGTAATATATAAAAAATCAGAAGAGTTAAAGCAGAGGTTTTCCTAGTAGTAATAGATACTATGAATGATGGACATGGAGAAACACAAAGATAATTATTGTCTTTGAATTCTTGTTTTGGAGGCAGGTACTAAGTGTACAGTGGACTTCAAGAAGATCTGAATAAATCAGTTCAGGACAAGCTTTTGAGGCAACAATTAGCAAGTAGAAATGTATTATTTGTGCACATGATACATTAGGAAAATGCACTAAATGCATTGCATAGTTAAGGGGAGAAGATGAGGAAGACAATAATTATAGCAGATAGAATTAGAGATATTATTGTAATGTACCTGGAATTGCTATAGATTGTCATCAGGGACAAGTCAGGATTTGTCCATGCAGTCACCAGAAGTCAGCCCCAGCTCATTGGTTTTAATTAATATAGCTTTGAATCCACTGACAAATGAACTGTATCCAAGCAGCAAGTAAAGAACGCTCATGGAAGAAGTATCCACATTAGAATCTCTTTAAAACTCCTATTCCATACTAACAAACTGAGAATCATTAGTCATGGCAAGCAGTGGATGGGGGTGAGGGATTGGAGTTGAGCAGAAGAAACTTGCACCAACTATTCTGTTAGATCCCCTTTATGAATATCCTTGAACTGGCATTAAACACAACCCCGTACATCCAAGAAGCAAAGCCAATGACACTAAAGAAAGTCAATAGAGTACCAGTGGTACTACGAGTTCGTCAGTTTCTTTTTCAAATTAAAATAGTTTCTGATTAATAAAGGGGAAATGTGTAGACTCATTTCTCCATGAAGAGCTGAGTTCTAGTCTCCCACTGACAACTATCTGGAAAGATGACAGGCCCTTTCTTCTGTACTTCTGTAATGAACATGTATATTAAATTAGTATTACTATATATCATTTTGAATGTATCAATCTATTTTGTGAGATTTTTTTGCTTTGCAAGGACTGGACACATCACAGCAGAGCATACCAGTACATCATATTTTATTATAGCACACACCTTCCTCCACAACAGATTGTTGCTCTGGGTTATCTCCACTCTTCTAGGACTTGCAAGTTGAAGCTGCCATATGGTATAATTATGTCTTTAATAGTTAGTCCTTTATACCCAGTCCTTTAATACTCACTCCAAACAAAAGTCTCAACATCTGTAAAATAGCATGCAACCATTGCCTCCTTCCAAAGTTCTGGCACTAATTGGGATGTGGTGATGCCTCAGTGTAGTTGCTCCTCTTTTGATTGCTACTAAGCTCCAGGCCAACCTCCAAGCTCTGCTCTTAAGCAGGGTTGCTTCTGAATGCTCCAGCTGAGCTCCCAAGCCAAGGTCCAAGCAGAAATCCCATCAGGATATGCTGCTTACTGTAGTTTGGCAGTTGACTGACAACTCTCTTACCTGCTTGTCATATTTATTTGTTTGTTTATTAAATTTTATGCCATCCATCTGACTGATATTGCAACTGTATACTTCTATCAGTCTCCAGATGTTGCCTTCCACTTCCCTGTCTGCTCACCATTCGCCTTGCTGCTTATCTCCTTTTCTCACTCACACACACACACACACACACAGGGTCTGTCTTAGCATTTGCTTTTGTAAGCTAAGGGTGAGGTAAGGCTGCCTCTGGAAGTCAGCATGCCATCCCTGAAAATGCAAGGGCGTGGCTCAATTAACCAAGCAGCTGGAATGCCAGCTTGGATGTTTGTGAGTAAACTCTGAGCAAGGGAGTTAATTAATTTCGATGTTAGTGGATACTAATCTGTCTAAAGGGTGATCTGTGTGACACTTAAATGTAGCTCTTAATTCTCCTATTTTACACTATTAATGACACAAAGTTTCTAGCAATAGAATGCAACTTAATTTTTATGTCATCGTTAGTGTTAATTGAATGTTGACAAATCAGATGTTGTATTACTTCTGAACAGAGTATGGTCCTCAGGTTTCTAAAGTATATACCTGGCAAGTCACCAAAATATGATACAGATATTTTTTATACATACATCTGTTTATAGGAACTCGAAAGAGCTTGGAGAGAATATGACAAACTCGAATATGATGTAACAATCACAAAGAATCACATGCAAGAACAGCTGGAACGGATAGGCGAGATTCAGGTGCGACCAGAATGTCAACTTGGTTTCATAACTCTATGTGGGTGTTTATGATCTGTATATTGGCTGCCCAGTAAGGTTCCTTGGATATTATTATTATATGTGAATTACAAACACCTTCATTTCTTTAGATTGTAAACTTTCTAAGGTGGGTAGGTGGATACACACAAACATACATATTAAAAGACTTAGATAATATTAATTATGTAAATCACAAACACTGTTTTGGACTTGCTGCCAAGTACTGGAACTTAATGGAGCATGTTGCAGAAAAGAGTAATTGGAAGAATGAGTATTTAAACAGGCAGAGAAGACTCAGAGTGTTGTTTTGGGCGTGGAGAGAAATGGATAGGGAAATTTTAAGAAATACAAATATGGTACAAAGGTAGTGAATAGTATACCATCTGAAAAGTGGCTTTTATAATCTGGAGAAACAGAAAGGTTGAATGTACTGGGAATGAAGTATTTGTGAAGTTCCTGTGGTAGAACAAGAAGAGATGTAGTCAAGAATGAATGGGTATTGAAAGAACATAGACTGAATGCAAAGTTGTATGAAAGAACATTGAGGTAATTAGGTCATATTGTGTATGTGGGAATGACCGTAGGAGATCAGGCAGATAAAAGGGGCAGAGCTGCATAATGGGTGGAGCAAGAGGCTCAGGAAGCTGCCCGCCTCCATGTTATCAGGCTGTGATGGTGATAATGGGAGAACTGTACTTTCAAACTTGCAAGACTGATATCAGCCTTATCAGCTAGACCAGACCGGTACCATGACCATATAACCTAATTCAAATGTACTGTAAAGCTACATTAACAGAATCTTGCAAGTCTCCAGGCAGCATCTCTTCACTTTATCTCCTAAGATCATTCCCACAAACTATTACATCTTGAGAGAATGAAGATCTAATTGCAAAACAACTAATGGGGAAAGAGAGAATGGATTGTCAGGAAAGGGGAGACTAGATGGAGTTGATGAGATTCTGAAAAAAGAGAGAATTGAAAAGTGTTAAATATATGAAACATTGTATGAAAATGGAGGAAGGATTGATGGTTGGCAACATGAGAAAGTTACAGAGAAATTTAGTGAATGGTATTGGTATACGATCTGTTTGGCTCCCATCTGGAAATCTTTAAAAGCTTGGGTGTTCTTCCAAGCTCTTGAGCCCATTGGTTGTATTTTACATTATAGGAAGCATGTTTGTCCAGGTTCATGGGATTTTCTTTTATTGTCAAAATAATAAAAGCCATCCAGAGTCACTCTTGAGTCAAACCACATCAATAAATAAAAACATTATTTAAAACTAAATTTAGTTTAAAAAAAATTTTCTTAACTTGTTTGTTTAATTTCTTGGGCTTACAATTTTCTACTGCAGTTTGAATATATTACTTCTCCTAAAAGTGAACAAACCACATACCCAAGCAACTACTTACTACCAATAAAACTTTTTTTTAGAAGAAAAATAGATCCAGCTGGGTAGGACCTGAGGGCACAGACTGCCCTAGTCAAGTGTCAGATGTTAAGGCTGGACACTTTTCCTTCTCTCTGGCTTTTTGGTCATTTTATTTATTTACTGTTTATTTATATCCCACCTTTATTATTTTTTAAATATTTCAGGCAGCAAACATATCCAACACACCTTCTTCCTCCTATTTTCCACACAACAATCCTGTGAGGTGGGTTGTAATAGAAGAGGGGTACTGGCCCAAAGTCACCCAGTTGGCTTTTATGCCTAAGATGGAACTAGAACTTATATCTTGGTTTCTAGCCTGGCACCTTAATTACCTTTCTAGTTATTCAGAGCCCCATTAGACAGCAGAGCTCTGGACCATTTCACCTGAGCTGCATCACTACCATTGCTTTTGCTGTGCACATCTCATACAGTGTGCACAATTTCAATTAGGCAGAACTTGATATCCCATAATTACATGTGCTGGCTATTGCAGCAGTAACTATCTTGAGAGTTTTGTTAACTTGAGAGAGGCCAGCAAAAAGTCTTTGATTAAATCCAAGAAAACATCAGTAGATTCAGAACAGAACTTAAAAGGGTGCATGATGCTAGGTGAAAATAATTGGATGCATTAAAAACATGGTGTCTCATTGCTAACTTTTATCTCTGGCAGAGTGAATCAGCTGGGATACAGCGTGCTCAGATTCAGAAGGAGCTTTGGAGAATTCAGGATGTAATGGAAGGTTTGAGTAAACATAAGCAGCAAAGAAACAACACCACGGAGGCAGGTAAATTAGCATATTGACTTCCTGTAGGGCTAGCTTAACTTTACAAGACCAAAAAGAAAATAATGGAAACCCTAAATCATTTCAAGTCTGTGGCACTACAACACAATTTTTAACCTATGGTTTATGATAAGCTAAGCATTCTGCTTTGTTTATTAAATAGGTGTCAAAGCATCAAAGATCTTTTCACCCAAGTATAAAAATGAGGTATGTTTTCTTTTTCTGAGATTCTATTGAAGCTATTTAATTTCTAATCTAAGTTCCATTTATGTGTATATGTCATATATTTCAGTAAGATTTTTATAGGTGAAATGCATCTAAAGTTTAAGCACCTAAATTACATTTATTCTGTATATAAATTTGAATATTGATTTTTTTATACCTCATCGCACACATATTCAGATGAAAATAAATATTGGTTTGCTTGTGTGTGTGTGTGCATGTTTACAGCCTCATATTATGAGCTGAGCACCTGAAATACTAGTTTATAAAATGTTTGAAACTGAATGTGATTGCATCTCTGGTATCAATGGAATATGAGGTCACAGTTGCTTTAATAGGTCAACTACATGTGGTATCCATGTATTAAAAATCTGGACCATTTTTTCAGTTTTTCTGAATGAAGGGATATTTGATATGCAGAAAGGTATATCAGTGCGTAAAATATAGCAAAAATTGTAAATAAATTCATAGGAGAGGGAAAATAATTCTATGTATAAAGAGCTTTTTTTGTCATCGGTAAAGTTATTTTATTTGCTTGAAGTGGAGGGAAGACTAATGTATATTTTTAAATGGTGTCCAGTATATACAAATGGAAAGAAAGCAAAGTTGTGTACACCTTTGTGTACATCACTGACATAATAGAGAGATTTTTCAATCTATCCTTCTGGCTACAACAGCGTCCCTTTAATTCCCAACTATGTTATAACCGCTGTGAAATATTTGAAAGAAGTTGTAACTCTTGTGATAGATGAGCACATCTAAATCAGGTGACTGTTCTGCAATCTTTAGGAAGAGGAAGTAGTCCCACCTCGTCCTCCACTCCCTCGGTCCTATGACTTTGCAGAGCATCTTCCCATAATCCCCTCTCTGCCCAGTGATAGCAGCTCCTTGCTCTGTTATAGCAGGGGCCCAGTACATCTGCCTGAAGAGAGGAAGATTCTTCAAGTTCAAGGATACCAAAGAAATGGAGCTCACTGTGTAAGTGGCCACAATTGCCACATTGTCCACCAGGCATTATATACCCTTCCCATTTCCCCTTCTGCACAATTGCCATTTTATTTTATTCCACTATTTTTATGTTGCATTCCCTTTCTCGGCATCGTCTTTTTGGGGTTTTTTTCTTTCATTTTGTTGCATTATTAGTGTTTGCCACTCATGGTTTTATTTTGGGTTTGGCTTTTCCCCCCCAACATTTTGTAATATATAAATGTCTTCCTTGTCTCAGATTGGTTGTATATTGTGTTAAGTTCAAACAAAATATGACTTGTCATTTAACACTGGTCCCGTGGTTAGAACAAGATTTTTACTATGTTCCGTTCTGCTGAGTCTAAGTGTTTAAACATGCCACACCGTTTTTATAACCATTTATTCAAAGCCAGTCATGCAGATAGTGTTTTCCAAAGTGAGAAAGTGAAATCTTTAGAGAAAAATCCTTCCCAGAGAAAGTACACTATTTATATTTGAACAGAAAGGAAATTGGAGAGGGAACACACGTTTTTAAGACTTTTTAAATAATAAGAAAAGAAAGAAAAGGACTCTTTTGGCTCAAAAGTGAAATGGAAAAAGACGTTTAGGAATTATTCCAGGTGAAATTCGAACAATCGACTTGTTCTCAACTGGGGCTTCAGATTTTGATACCAATTTTGTCGTGACCAGTCGCTTAGCGACCATTTAAAGTCAAGACAGACCCCCAACTCCAAGAAAGTACCCAGTTCTGAAATTCTGATGGCTGCCTCCCCCTCAGTCACATGATTCTGTTTTGGGCACTCCGCAACTGGGCCACATTTACAGCCATCTGCAGTGTCCCATTCTCACATGATCTTGATTTATGACATTTTTGCTGAAAACTGACGTTTAGTTTTCAGCTAAAACACCCATAGCAAATAATGGGTTTGCTTAACGACCATGGATTCACTCAATGACCATGGCGATTTGCTTAACAACTGCCGTAAAAAGGTAATAAAAGAATGAAAGTATGCTGTGCTCTGGTTTATTTCTAGGGTCCTGATTACCGGCTTTATAAAAGTGAACCTGAACTAACTACTGTAGCAGAAGTCGATGAGTCGAATGGGGAAGAAAAGGGAGACCCACTTTCTGAGTCAGAAGCTTCTATGACTAAAGGTACTAACGAAACCCTTTGCTTTAAAATGGCTTCATTTCCATCTACAGGAAATGAATAGGACAGTCTGTAACAACCATGGGGGAAAATAGTTTTTATTAACAGGGTAACATTTTCTTATAAAATGAGTATGTAAAATTAAAGTTAATTACATAACAGGAAGGCATTCAGTCAGGCATAACTCAAAGGGGAAAAATAAAAATAACTAGAGATCAAAGCTGAAATCTATATTTGGACATAGCATAAACATAGGTTTCAGTATTATGGTATTATCACAGTTCCTGTGTGGCGCGTGCAGCACTCTAATAACAATTGTTCATGTCCCATTTTGGGTTTTTCTTCATCCAGCTCTTGCCATTGTTTTGCTGGAGCTTCTTTAAAACCAGTAGTTTTAAAGAAACTACTTTCAGATTTATATTTGGACAAAAAAAAGTTTCATAAAAGTAGATCTTTTATTGTAATTGCCAAATAGCCTTCTGTCTTGTATTCAAATAGTCCTTGCCCTAGAGTTATTACTGCTATATATTTTAACCTTTCTCTCAACCTCTGCCACTAAACCTTTTGTTGTTGTTGTTTCATAGTTTCTTTTTTTTAAAGCATGCAGATATTGAGGGCCTTGTTTGCACTTTCTTAAAAAAGCCATTTGGTGGCATTATGTTAGCAAATTATATCTTTGTTTGATATCATATGGAGCATCTCGTACAACTAGCAACTAGCATAGTAAACCATATGAAACAAAAGTATTGTGAGACTGTTCCATTTACTAGGCTGTTCTCCCTATGCAAATCCAATAATTGTTTTACTCCATCTATTCAAATGCAAGCTTTTTGTGTTTCTTTTAAAACTAGATAAGAATTTAGTGATAGGACAGCAAGATGAGGGCAGGAAGAATAGTAAGATGAGAGAGTCAAAATAAATTATCCGGGGCAGCCTTCTAGTGGCTTGACACATGGTCTGCACAAATCAGAAAAATTTATTTGTCCAGTCAGTCTACTTTGGAATTCTCAGCTCTGAGAGCATTCTTATTACACTGGTAGTTCTTGACTTAAAACCATTTGTTTAGCAACCATTTGAAATCGCACTGGCACTGAAATAGTGAATAACAACCAGTCTTCACACTTATGACCATCATTTTGATCACACGATCAAAATTCAGGCACTTGACAAATACCATGTCCCGGTATCATGTATCACCATTTGCAACTTTCCCAGCCAGCTTCTGACAAGCAGTCAAAGAATTCTGGGAAGCTGGAATTACTTAATGACCATGTGATCTACATAACATCTGCAGTGTTTTGCTTAACAACCATGGCAAAAAGATTGTAAAATCAAGCACAACTCACTTAACAAGTGCCTTGCTTAGCAGCGGAAATTCTGGTCCTAATTGTGGTTGTAATTCAAGGACTACCAGTACTCAGGTTGCTGCTTATGAATGGTCCATTCATTTTAGTTAAATAATGGTATTAGGTTGATAAAGCTTAGTGTGAAGTCCTTGATTTGATGCTCTCTGAGCTTGGTTGTTTTCTTGTGGACATTTTATTACTGAAGTTAAAAGTTTTTAGTGTGTCATTGTTAAAGACCATGAACATTCCTTTGGTAACTGCAAATTCCAAATTCTTGACCAAGAAATGAACTGGCTTTTGAGAGGAATCAACAAATCTATCTATGTAAAATGTTAAATCCTTCCATTAATAGGGAGGGAACCAGATTTCAGTTGTCCCCTGTTTATAATGTAGCTATAAATCATTTGCAGAAAAACAATTCAAAGCAGACTCTGAAATGTTATTGTTCTGACCCCTAAGGCAATCTTTCTCCAAATCTTTATTGCTCACCAATCACTCTGTTTAGTTTGTTATGTGAGAACCTGTCTGTTTATCCTGTTCCTGCCTCTTTTTGGAAAAACATATATTTTCTTACCATCTTTTTTCACATAGAACTGAAAAATCCGTTTTCTGATTACATCTAATAATAAAAGGTGCATTTTTAAGAAAGTTTCAAATTTTTTGCAAAATTTTTGCTCCAAATCATGACTTGGATTAAGGAGAATATACACAGATATCTGTAATTCTCTTTAAAAACAGAAGGAGAGTAGATCTGAGCCTGATCTGAATTGTCATTTTATGGGGTTGTTTCTGTATAAATATCTCAGGGTTGTAGATTAAGAATTTTAAGTTCTGTTGTTAACAGATGGAGAACTTACCCGTAGCTGAACTATAACATGTAATTTGACAGTATTTGGAAGATATCTGGTTTGTGATTACTGGTATGATGCCAGAAGATGGATTTTTATAGATTTTGTACTATTATGTTACTTATTCCAGGAAATAGCTATTTCCAAATCACTAATTTGGAGAAAATTAGCACAATACTTCCAAATGGTATGATATAGACTTAGTTGGAACATAGTAGCCTAGTGGTTAAGATGCTGGGCTTGTCAGCCAGAAAGTCAGAAACCTGAGTTTGAGACCCAGGTGTCACATAACGGGATGAGCTCCAACTTGTTAGTTGGGGTTATTTGCCCCAACATCTTCCAATCTAGCAGTTCAAAAGCATGCAAAATGCAAGTAGATAAATAGGTACCGCCTATTCTTAAAAAATTCAGACTACCTCCTGCATCCCAAATGCGATACTTCAGGAACCAGGAGTTGGTAAACTTGAATCCAATCTCTGGATAAATATCTTTATCTAGTGCAAAAATTACATCACAGTCCTGGTGGACTGACCCATCTAATACTGTCAGACAACTTCAAATTATCCTAGGAAACAGCTATTCAAAAGAAACTGAACCACTGTGGCTTTTTCAGTGATACCTTCTTAACTTTTGGACTAGATCAAGCTAGATCAATGTTAAAGCAAAGGATCTTAGACACAGAAGACAAAACAGAAATCACTGCTTTCTCTCACAACATATTTGTAAATAAGACAATTTTAGCTCCTATACTAGCTTAATAATTATCACACATCACAGTCCCCAGATTCAGGAATGCTTTTATCTATAGCTAGATTTTCTTCTTTTCTTATATTTATATGCCACCCATCTCACTTCGAAAAGCAAGTTTGGACAGCTTACAATTAAATTATAAAAATAAAAAATATTAAAAACAAATACAAAGGCAAAAAATTCAAGATTCAACCTGGGGGCAGCCTCTAATTCATCAACCATCTCCAACATTGAGTGCCCCCATCAAGATCCCAGGCCAATTGGCAGAGCTTGATTTTGACGCCCTTCCAGAAGGTCAACAAGGTGAGAGCAGGCCTCATCTCAAAAGAGGAGATATTTTGAAGAGCCACAGCAGAAAAGTTTCTCCTTTTAAACTCCACCAACTGAAGCTTTGACCAACGGGGTCTGCATCATGCTCCTTCGACCAGATCAAGTGGGAAAGGCTGATACCATTGGGCAAGATGGTTCCTCAGTTGATCTGGTCCCACACCATGAAAGATGATAAGCAGTGCTCTCCCCAGAACTGTTTTGGAAGGGAAATAGAGGAAAACCCTTTAGAAAACTCATTATGTGCTATAGAAACCAGTCTATGTTCTTTTGTACTACTAGTTCTATAGGGACATTTGCCACAAGTTGATTACCCCTTTTTGATCTAAATTTCCAGGCCACTCGGATCATTTTTATTTGCATTATTTGTTACAAAACAGGATAAATCTAACCCTTTAAAATAACAACATTTTGCCTCGTTATTATGTGAGCCATGCCCACAAGCGGTTGCCAGTAGTCATTGATATTAGTAGTTAACTTTCCTTTATTTGTTTTAGTAAATGTATTTTTCATTGGTTAATGACCAAAATAAAGTTTATGTCAGGTAATAATGTGATTGTGCCAAAAATTGCATTTGCTCCTTCTTTGAAACATATGAGCGTTAGCATAATAGCACTCTCTTGTAGCGAGTCCACCAATTAATTTCTCAAATGCAAGTCTATAAACTTTAGTTAAGGTATAGCAGCAAATTATTGACATCAATGGGGGGGAAACATATTGTTATTTAAAAGCCTCTAAAACTGGGATTTTACTATCGCCTTGCCAATGGTCCCTAAAAACCGGTTTATCCTTGTTGTCTGCAAAACTGGAATGACTTAGCTAGAGAGCATTTGTACAGGGTAATTTCAGTGGTCCAGGCCTCCTTGGCAAAACAGTTTCCACGTTTACATAAGCAGTAATAGACCTTCCTTTCAGGAAGAGTTGCCTGCAAAATTATGAATGGAAGGAGAAAGCAAAAGAGAGAAAATTTAATCCCATGCCGTGTTTGAGGCTGTTTTTTTTACTTTAGAGATGCAAAAAATAATAATAGGAAAACCATCACGAGTGAAAACTGCTGTGGGGTTACAACATCCTTTTTCTTTTAAGGCAAGGTGTTTGATTAAATGACTGATAGGCTTTATTTTAAGACTGTGTCTGGGATCCAAAGAATTATGCAGACTTCTCTGCTCCTATGCAACTTATATTTCTGTCTGACTTGAGAAACCATTCTCAACAGTAAAATATTGCTCTTAAAAATTGCAGAAGATGAGAAGATAACTGTTCAGAAAAAGAGGACTGTACGTCTTTTTTAAACAGCCAGTTTTTCTACAGTATCCTATCATCCTCCCTCTCACTCAGGGTGCAAGGATTAGAGTTGTGTTTCCCAATCTCAGCAATTTGGATTAACGCGGTGTTTTTCAGTTCCATCAATTTTAAGATGTATAGACTTCAACTCCCAGAATTCCTCAGCCAGCATGCTGGCTGCCATTCTCTGGGAGCAATAATTCTGCCATGTATCCCACCTGGACAGTTTGCTGATCATGATGTTCTTTGATCAAGTAGAGGAAAAAGGATGTTCCAATCACAATGCAGGTCCTCAGGAATCTGATCTGCAACAAAGCATTCAGCTGTGATACAGAAAAGGTATTGATTTTCCTACCAGAGAAGGGAAAGGAAACTACTCAGTAATTATCACCAGTTCTTCACACCACTCATCTAAAACTCAGGTTTCCCACCAATCTTCAAGGATCAGATCTATAATCCATACTTCTGGATGTTTGAGATGGTGCCGGCGGCCGAGGTTTGGTGAGAGTGCCCAGCTGAGGCAGCAGAGCAAGGTAGCAGCGAGAACAGCAGCTCCTG
Organism: Acrochordus granulatus; assembly: GCA_032468055.1. Classification (NCBI taxonomy): domain Eukaryota; kingdom Metazoa; phylum Chordata; class Lepidosauria; order Squamata; family Acrochordidae; genus Acrochordus; species Acrochordus granulatus. The sequence continues at coordinate 7,458 of JANHZU010008981.1, read as the reverse complement.
TGGGACTGCGTCCATGACTTGCGCTTGGGCCTGGTCTCAGAGGATGTGGTTGGCTGGATTGAGCTGGGGGCTGTGGGACTTTGCTTGGTCGGGATCAGCTGTTCGGCGGCCGGACCTTTTGGGTTCAGTTTGGAGCAGTTGGTCTCGGCCTGCAATGGTGGCAGCCTTGAGAGCCGATCCAGCGACTCTGAGTGCCGAGGCCCCTACGGGCAGCCTGAAACTCTGCGGCTCAGTGGACCAGAAGACAGCGCGAGGCTTGGAGGACATTGCCGATGCGGACCCAGTGGAGAGGGAGGACAATTTGGACTTTTGTTTGGACTGGGTTGGCGAGCCCAGCCTCAATAGGAGGAACT